>JAODUP010001023.1:60000-202500 GCA_025642065.1 Paralvinella palmiformis | reverse complement strand
GCTGAGGCTATATATAGGGCTTGAATTTTCACTTAGGTTAGAGAAGAACTTCGACGCCAGACCAGTCGGACGTGTATTGATACATGGTTCATATAGGTAGGATTTATTCAGTTATTCGAACCCAGAATAAAGCTGAGGTCAGCATCTGAGGTGTCGAAATGCTTTATATACAGGTTTCTTTTGGACCACAGAAAATTACTGTTGAATGTAAACTGTGGTGTCAAAATAGTTTATGATATTTATGTAGCAAGTCACCATTGAACCACACGCACGTGTTGTTTGTTGCGAGCTGTGGTATCAAATGGTATGTTTTTACGTGCTTCCGCTTTTTGTACGTAGCCTGCATGTAGCCGCTTTCCTGTGGGCGTGACATATTTGTCGCGTACGAAAAGCGAATTAGCTGGTTCCCACAGGCTGATGAGTAGACCAGACACATGCTTAGGTATACGCACACATTTATCAATATGAGGAGGTATTGAACATTTTATTTTTAGATTAATGTATGTATAGATGTATTTAGATTTATAGAGGTAGGTTTCGAGGGATGTTTAGATATGTTGATGCTCTGTGCCTGTTGCCTCTTACTATGTACCCTAAAACACACACACACATACGCACACACGCACGCACACACACACACGCACACACACACGCACGCACGCACACACACGCACGCACGCACGCACACACACACACACACACATGTTTATACAAGCGATTTGTTTATTTATTATTAATTTGATTTATTAGTGGATGTATGTCTGGATGGTTGGAGAGAGGCTTGTATGCACGCATATATGAATGTATAAAACATGGATTCATGGAAACATAGATAAATCCTTACGTGAAAAAACCCCGTCTCAGCGTGTTAATTTTGAGTTTCTTACTTAAAAGAAGCGGAAACCAGTAGTTTTTCTGAACTATTTCTGAGACGAAGTATTCTAAAGTCATGCACGTTCTCATTCATAATGTCCTTGTCCTTCATATAAGAAGCCTTTGTCTAACATAATTTTGATTTCTCTCACGCTGCTTATATGTAAGCTGATAATTCTGTTCTTGTGCACTTTAATTTCGAAACACTGATCAATTTATATTTATCTTGCCCTAAAACACATTATTAGTCAGAAGTGAATTTTGTCATGAACATTAATCTAAGTATTTACGGCTTATGTGATAAATATATAATAACTCATGAATGATGGATCACCTGGATTACATTTAGTTAGTTATTAGTATTAGTCAGGTGGAAGTCATCTAAGATTGTGGGTATAGTTGGCATGTATTTTGTTATTTTCGGTTAAGATAGGCCGATGTGTGAGATGTTTTTATTGATTTTTTAGATGTGTGTTTAAATATTTATGGATGCATGGACATATTGTAAAGAACAGAAGATGAAACGGATATTTTATGTTATTATATAACAACAGTAACAACAGCAAAAACAACAACACAAAAGAAAAAGAACAAAAACAACAATAACAACAACAGCAACAATAATAATAAAACTAAAGAGTGGAGTTTGGCATCTCTTTGGACGATGTTGGAATAATTGGTTTAAAAAATATGTGGCTAGACATCACGATTCTGAAAATCACTCATCATTGACTATCACAATTAAGTATTTAAGGTTAATCAGTATAGCGGTGTATGTTAATAGCCGAATAGAAATGTTATTGCTTCCTTCAAAGTGTTTCGACCATCCAGCTAATAGTAAAATAAACGTATAAGGCGAAGTTCGAGTTATTCATCACTTCTGAATTTCTACACCAGCAATGGTGATTCTAGCAAAATGGAAGAAGAAAGGATGTCAGCTTAGATGGAAAATTCTATATCAACTGATAAACCCAGACATTCATGAGTCGGATGACACATAATTCCGCTAAAGAAGCACTTCCGTTTAATGATGATTTCGTTTTAACTAGTTCTTAATAATAATAATAATAATAATAATAATAATAATAATAATAATAATAACTTCTATAGCACCAATATCCTCGAAAGGAATCGAGCTCACCGGCGCACCTAGTACAGGGGTTGGGTAAAAACATAGTCCGGTACAATGCAAAGTTCACCAACAATGATCAGATGGAAAGGAAACTTAGGAAGGATAAGCGAGTCTGAAAAGGTGAGTTTTGAAATGGTGACGGAAAGAAATGATGCAACTTGATGACATAACATGTTCAGAGAGTGAATTACAAAGAGTAGGGACAACAACTGAACAAAGCAGGCGTCCCAGCATGAGTTTTAACCCTGGGAACTGATAACAAGTGAAAACCAGATGAACATGAAAATGTAAGGCGGCAGATGAAAGAGAAGACGAAGTGAAGTTTTCTAGAAAGAAGACAATGCCATTATCAACGGTTGAAGTAAGTGACGTTAATAGGCTTCGTCTAGTAAGTGGATCGGAAATAGCCTACGATAGAGAGTTATGAATATATGTAGATATTAGGATGTCATGGTGTCCGTCATGGACAACCAGAATATTCCAGCACCAAGAATCACATCTAAAGTATCTCATTGATGTTAATTAGGCTAATAAGGCATCTTACTTCATTGGTAAAATCACTCAGTGTACTCTCTTTAAGATTGTGAACAAAATTATTCATACAATGGATGATCTCTCCGTGCCGTTATATTGGCCAGCAACTGAGCGTGCTGAAAGATTCAATCAGTTCTTCCTGACAAAAAGTGTAGGAATTCGCGATGAACTCGATAGTGAAATTGCTGATGGCCCAAGCCTTGATTTAACACTGATAGCAGAACCTCTATTCTATACGCTTAGACCAGATACTTTGAGCGAAATTCTGAAAGTAGTCGGGAAATCATCTTCTACTTCTTATTGCCTGGATCCATGGTCTACATGGTTACCGGAGGTACACATCCATGTTATTGTCCCTTCTATTACTAATACCGTGAACAAGTAGATTTTAGAGAGGAAAGTTCAAGCTCATCTGAAGGAAGCCATTTTAACCTCTGTACTGAAGAAACCTGGTTTACATCTGGAATCCTACTTCGTCCAAATTCCTTTTAGCGTACAACAAGAGTCCGTACTGGGTCCTCTTCTTTTCTCCATATCGTGTATATTATATTGAATTCCATTTATATTCGGATGATACCCAACTCTTTCTATCTTTTGATCTCAGCAACCCTTATTCTTCATATGATGGAACAAAAGAATAATTAATCATACAATCATCATGCTTCAATTGTCAAGAAATTGATCTTTAACACATTCAGATGGGAACTACTGCTATCAGCTCTGTCTTGTCAAACTGCAATTTCAAAGTTACCTTTGATTATCACTTAACTGTGCAAAATCATGTCAACAAGTGTTTTCTACTGCTTATTATCATCTGAGAAACATCTTGTCCAACAAAGAAAACTGCCAATCCATGATTCTGTTGTAGCTCTGGTCAATGCTTTTGTGTATTGCAGATTGGATTACTGGAACTGGTTGCTATATGGTATAGCCATACAAACTATGCTAGCCAGAATAATCACGGTGGTAAAAAATAAACAAATAAATAACAAATTAAAATGACCAGGTAATTCCAGTCTTAAAAATTTTAATCTGGTTACCTGTGGAACAGCGAATAAAGTTCATGATCCTACTCTTTCCTGTCAAATGACTGAATTGTGGTATACCCTTATATATCAGAAATATGCTGACGATTCACGAAGGGTGGCCGTAATAATAATAATAATAATAATAATAATAATAATATACAAAATTTATATAGCGCCCTATATAACCTGTAAGAAGGTTGACAATAAATAATTCATATGGATGTAACATATTTACATCTTTAAAAATACATAATTCTTTCCAGCCAAATACATAATATATCCAGTTATGAAAAGCTGAAATAAAAAGATTAGTTTTTATCTTCTTTAGATATCAGTGGTCTTTCACTTTCTGATGTTTACTGGAAGATTATTCCATAAGGTTGCAGCAGCCTTTCTGAAACATATATTACCGTATATCACTCCACGTGTTGTTGGTACGGCTAGGAATGCTCAAGACTCAGACCGTAGCGACTTTGTCGGCTGATACGGAACGACAAGTTCCTGTAAGTACTGAGGGACAGTCCTTTGAAGTGCCTTAAAACTGTACATCAAAATCATACACTGCGACCTATATATAAATGGAAACCAATGCAGGGAGTTCAAGACTGGTGTGAGTGCGAGTGACTAACCTGGCAGAAGAATTCTGTACTTTTTGTAGCCCTGCCATCAGTGTGCTTGGAAAACCAATCAGGAGAGTGTTGCCGTAATCTAGCCGAGATATTATAAGGGCGTGTGCCAGTGTTTTGCAAGCATCCAATGTGATATACCGCCTGATATGACCAGTATTAAGAATTTGCTAATAACAGGCTTTGGATATTGCATTTACTTGTCTCTCCATTGTCTGATATGTATCAAAATTTACTCCTAAGTTCTTCACTGACGATACCACAGAAACAGTACTATTATATACCTGAAGCCGTAATTCCTCATTTATCCCAACCTGATGTTTTAGCATCGGTAACTACGATCTAGTTCTATGATTTTTCTTGTAGCTCCAAAGATTCCCCTCAAGTTGGCAGGGGATCGGATTTTCATCTACCAAGCTGCAATTGTATGGAATGCCTCCGTAGAAGCCATAAGATCCATGAAGACTTTACCAACATTCAAATGCCATGTAAAAACTATTTATTTCAATTAGGTTATTCATAGTAATCCGGTGATATCTGATCATGCACGACTGAAATAATGGTTAACATAATATGGATATCATTTGTTTTATTATTATTATTATTATTATTATTATTATTATTATTATTATTATTATTATTATTATTATTATTATTATTATTATCAATGTACAGCGCCTCTAAACAGGTTGCTGGAAATATGGCTCTTAATAAATGCTTTCTTTTAGAATAAAGGCTGTTATACTTGTGTCAAAGGGAAGTGTTATGATTGGTTGGTTTCTATAACATTTGTCTTAATTCTGGCTTAGATATGGTTATTAGATGGACGTTTTAAGGTAAACATCACGGGAGAGCTGCGATGAGGTCGTTGCCTTTTTTTATAGACTGCCTTTCTAAATCCTTTACAATATGTATTCATACAAATGCTTACATGTACACAGTCAGATTTTAGCTAGGAACGGAGATACAAGTACAAAGAAGACAGACAGACAAAGCGACACAATTAGAAACAATACAAAATATGAATTCAATTACCTGAATATTTACGGAACGTACCATACTTTATAAACTTTATAACAATATACACGGATAATTTACATATTATCATGTAATTGATGATTGTGATTAGGAAGAGACAAGAACACAACCGGATGTTGTTTAATTTATAAAACAAAGGGAAAAACCCAGCACAAACACTCACATTTATCCGCGAATACTTAGCCGTAGATTTCTCCACGATTTCCAGCCAATTTATTATTATAATTAATATTAATATCATCATCATCATCATCATCATCATCATCATCATCATCATCATCATCATTACTACTATTACAATTAATACTAATACTACTTCTGCTATTGCTGCTGCTGTTACTACTGCCATCAAGTGTTCATTCATACATAAACAATGTGTTTGACAAATTACGAATTAGACCAGATTTCTGTTTATTTCACGACTAATTTGTCTACATATCCCAGAACACAATCGCTTATATAATAAACCTTGTTGATCTCCAAACAAAATCATCAATTTGTGTACTATGATGGCTAACGGTATGCTAAATGTGTTAATATTAATATAGACAGATTCTCCGAAAATATGGCATAGTGGGCTAGAAACGAATTTATCCTATAAGAGCCCGTAAAGATTTCAGTGGGTGTAAGTGAGTTCAAATGAGATATATATAGCACATAAATATACAGATATAAGCCAGATTTTAGGATGTTTTCTTTATGAGTTAGTTAAGATTGGATTCCATCTAATAAGATTCGTCTTTGATATAGTGGATACAAGTTTTCGCGACCATTAATAATTAACATTAAATGAGAGATTACCTCGGATACATTTACTTATTGAGAATAGTAATCTTTATTTGATATTGTATTGTATTAAAATGTTATAGTTTCTACGACATCCATCACCGGTATGTTTAGCTTATTAATAGCCCAAACAATAGCATACGTCACTGTCTAAAAATAAGAAATTTGCTATGTTATATTTTCCTCGGCGTTCATGTGTTGTCAAATATACTATTATTGGGTATCGATTTTGTCGGATATGTCGGAAGTCAAGCCGTTGTTATTAACGGGATTTTCCAGCTGATTGTATTGTTGCTATTGTTGCTAATTATTTAATGTCTTTCCCAGATTAATCTTGTGCGAATGTGGGAGCGTTAAATTCACAGAGAAGAATATTTTCATCAATTTAAAGGAATATATAAACATATATTGTTGTTGTTGTTTTTATTGTTTATTAAAATATATATTTCAATTGGTTAGAGAACACCTTAAAGATGTGCACGAAATCTTTTCCAATAACTAATTATTTTGATAAATATTTGGATACAAGTATTTTCATGTCAGGATGTACATGTATCTAAAGATAAGATTGTGTAATGCATGTTAATTTCTTAATACTAGAAACATAATCAAATAATTTCTAAAATAACACCGTTTATTTTACCCACCCACCACACCATCTTAATCGTTTTTTAATCGTTTTTTTTATACAACTGGAGATTTATGATAAATATTGAGTAATGCTAGAAATCTCTTTCGTTGTAAATAACATTTTTTTCAGATATATTTATCATTTTAAGATAATTCGGATTCTGAAATTTAATTTGTAAAAAACACATATGCTTAAAAATATATAGATGTACTACACTGGTTTATATTTATATAACCACCAGTTTAATGATTTAATGACTATTGAAACAAGATTTTATTTCTTATCAATGCAATAAACATATCTGGAAAATAATAAAAACATGTAGCATATTCACTGCCTGTGATTCATTATTGTCACTTTCATCAGTGTCACTCTGTATAGCCAAAGCTTATATGATGGGTGGGTTTTGTGTACCATGCCTCGGTATAGACTTCATCACCGAATGTTTCCATACATTTACATAATGGTGAACAAGGTTGATCATTGATTACGCAGGTATATTTGGCATTACACATGTTACAAGTACATATACATATATGTTAATTCAACAACTCCGAGGCAGACACACCTTGGTTCACTAACTTAAACTGCGATTTCTTGTTGACATCCATCTCATAGTCCTACTTGACTGCATCTGGTAGTTGTTAGAAAGACTCGTTTACTTGTTTCCCTATCATGAGTTCGGAGAATGCACGCAACAAATATAGAAAAGCTATCTTCAGTTGGTGGTAATTTCTTGCATGGAACGTCTTTCCTCTAACTGGCCATTTTACACCGAAGTTCATTCAAGGACTCCCACCATTCATCCCACAAACGAAGGTCTTGCACACCTTCATTTGATGGATGCTGATTTTCAGCTGTTCATCCATAGATCCCAAGAGCTGAAAATATTCGGATTGTTCCATCATTAATCAGAATGCTGTTCCCTTGCCATGGACATGGAACGTACTCATGGTATCACAACCACTCATACAGTATATGGGAATCGTCGCTGCAAGCTGGCTAGTTTTCAACTGGTCATACAGTATGCGCAATAGAATAAACCTCTTGAGTGATGCATGTTTTTCATCGTGTCCAGTGGAAAAAAAGATGAACGGTGTATGTATATATTGACGGTGATGCAAAAGAAGGATCAGTACGTCTGTATCTGGACTGCAGATAACAGTGACTGCTGCTCTGAGGTATTCCGCTTGTATTACATGAAGTACAGGATACTCTTCTTCTGATGTTGAATCGGGTTCACTAGGCGCTACATTTGTTTTCTGCCCAAACACTCCACCATGGTACACGTTCTGATTTTCGTGCAAATGCTTATCTGCACTGCATTAGAGAGGAATATATTGGAATAGCACTCCACAAGATTTAATTTATTCTCATTTCTTCTGTGGAACAATCTGCAATCCTTGGGAATATCTAAATCAGGAATAACATAATTAACATTGCCCCTAATATCACCAGTTCTCTTCTCTCATGCATGATGTTTTGTCCTGTTCTCAAAATAACGATCAAATACAATATGGATCTGCGAGGAATGACTACAAGTGACTCTGCTGCTAGACAGTATGTACGACTAGAAAGAATTAGCCATGTATGTAGTAGGTGCATTCTCATCATCTGCATTGTTGTACGAATTATCATTGGTTAGCCGCAGGACTACCTTCTGTAGGAGTGGAACCATAATTGTAGAGATGCTTCACATGACATTTCTTCTGAAGAAAAGTCCTTATTTTCAAGCTTTGTCACATTATTTATTAGTCGACGAAGGATACCAATTCCAATTGCACGATGGACAATACCTTCTTTAGTTGATGACTGTTCCTGAATGGTTTCTTCTTGATTTTGAGCATCTTGCAATTCCTGATAAACAGGTCTTGTGCTAATTCATTAGCTTTGCGTGGTGCATCACTGACAAATATATTTCCTGAACAAACAAGATCACGGGACGTTATATACATGATATCTCAGGCCATTCTTCAAGGAGTTGCTTCTTCAAGTGATGATATCTACTATAGTTGTTAGAATTTGCAATGTTATCATTAAGATAAGCAATATCTTGGAATCGCTTCCTAAATGATTATAGCAGGAAAATCTCATTGTCAATTACGATTGCATCCCGGTGTTCATAAATTATTTGACGAATTATTTCCTGTTCTGCTTTGCCTTCTCAGGTTCTAATGCAATGCATTTCGGATTTACATAATGTGGGTAGCAAAACGTCTTCGTGTGATAGCGAGCGTCAGAGTTAACAAAGATATTAGTGTTAAAATCGAATATACATATACTGGCATAGTTCATTCACTCTGATTAAACTGCAACGATATAATCAGCTATTGGAATAACTGAGTCATTATTGTTATCAATCACATTAGTATCCAGAGTAGATGCTGTATTAATCTTCCAAAACATGAGTAATCTACTTATAATATAGCATTACTATGACAAATGATGACATGCTGACAAAACAATAGTCTATTCTTTAGATCGCGCATGGAGCTTTATGTCATGGTACACCATAATAAAAGTCGCAGTGTATGTCAAATATATGGTAGATTCAGTACATTCGTCATTGTTTGGATACATATAACTACGAGTTTTCATCCTTTTAGTTTATGTACTAACAAATATTGCGAGGATCTTTATTGTTTCGTTTATGTTAAATTGCAAAAAGCAAATATAAGTATATATATATATATATATATATATATATATATATATATATATATATGTATATATTGCCTGGTAATGTATTATACAATCATATTTACAAACTAAGTTTAACGTTTTCAATCATTAAACAAGAATATTATAATATTATACAAAATGTATAATATTAAACCCTTCAAAACTACATATCGCCACTAAAATAGATGTGCGTTGGCCTTGATTATATCAAGTAGTTTACTTGGCTATCAGATAAGATGAAGAGGGAAAGGTTCCCTGGGGTGTGACAACGAGAAATCGTTAAGGCACTTCCTAATGGACATACTACTACTATTTTTTATTTGTAACAGTTGAATCTGGCACCTCCTTGGTCTAATTGATAGCGCGTTGGAAAACAGACGAATCTCGGTGTGGACATATCCGAAGGTTGTTTTATCTTTGACTTCGCTTCGTTACCTTTGGAGGTCACTTTGCCCATTTACCCTACCTTGTGCACAAAAATAGCCGTAAAACATCAAACAAATGTAACAGGTGAATGAATTTTCTCTTAATGTCATCGCAACAATGGTTCCCCTATACACTGTTATTTGGACAAGTGATGATAGTATGCTAGTTAGTCTTCAGCACCGCGTTTAGGGTATAGAGGTTTGCCTTTAGAATAATTTGTCAACCAATGTGACCCTATTAGAGGAGGGTGCTTAACTAAATTATGTCAATATTACATCAATCCATAAGTGATTTTGGGGTGCCCCTATGCCGTCAAACGATAACAATTTACCACAATCAGAACATTTTTTAATATTTGCAGATTATTATATGGAATATAATATAGTATACTGTGTTCATTATTAGATGGCCATACCAGACTTGTACACATCTAAACTTAATAATGATTATAACATTCTGTTTTTCATTCACTATGGAAATATATTAAGCGTCTGTTTGACTTTGAAAACGTGATTCTTTTGACATCAGGATAAAGGGAATTGCTTTCTCTTGACTCGTTATCATTGAATGTCGAATGTATGACATAACTTGGTCCAGGTAAGACAGGTAAAAGGAGGTTAGCTAGTGTTGATTGGAAGTCATGATAGAGTGTCATCGTGACAATTATTCACAAGTTGGCACATTGAGTAAGTGATAATTAAGATAAGTGATGTGGTAGTCTGATTAACAACACCTGTATTGATGATATGGGGTGAAGTTATCAGATTATCTTGTATTAACCCTAAGGTCAAAGGACGCCAATGACACGACCGTTGGTTTGTTTTCAAGTTAGATTTTGTATTAGGTTTATAAACTGTCACACACCAACACCAACACGCATAAACATACACCAGCACAGACACACACACACACACACACACACACACGCGCGCGCGCGCGCGCAAACACACACACACATATATATATATATATATATATATATATATATATACATACACGCACTGGCTATATTCATACATGGAATATATTCATATATGCGATAAATTAGCGACAATAAACAATGTACATTATAAAAGGATTTTATAGTTGATTCAATTAGGACAATACTTAACTAATAATATGTAAATATGAATATAGCATTTGACCATAACGTCTGTAAATAACCAATACAAAGTCGACTGAAGGAGACTGAACTCGGGAAGTTCTCATTCATAAATCTAGCTCATATTCTGTCGTATTAATCACAAATACATTTGCTTTGATCAGTTTACATAATGTGACATTTTATCAATGTGATAACAAATATTCCACAAGATGGGCATTCGTTGTATTCGAAATGTTTCTAACTGTGATTCTAGAGACAAAGCATCATTAACTATGCATCTAATAAGTAATCACTATGACTTCAATAGTCCAGTAATGATAAAAGTGAATTAGCGATAGTAGGTCGTTCCTTCTGCTTGTTATTACCATCCACTCTTAATAATAAACAACTTACAACATTACAAAGAAGAATTATTTAAAAATAAAACCGCACTCTTTATATTGCGGCTTTTGAAATAGGAACAAAACACTCTTCATTACTAGCTGTCTAGCTGATATTTTGTTAATAATCGGAATAAGCAACGAGATGGCATTGGAATTAAGACATCCCAGCTTGATGTAATTTAATTTATAAGGATATCTGGATTAAATATAGTAGCACCTTCACATAGTAGCCAATCGTTTGCTGCAAAACTGGGTCAATCTGGCTTAGTTATAGAATATCGGATTAGAAGATAAGCGAAATAAGGCTCGGATTAATATAATGTCTACAGATCCTTCCATTAACTGGTTGTTGATCAAACAGTAATTGAGTATATTATTGGTCAATAAGACTTTATGTGAATTATGGTCAAACAACTGTTTTCAACTTCTGATCGACTAACTGAATGACAACCACTTCCCTGTGGGCGTGACATATTTGTGACGTACGTAAAGCGGATTATCTGGGCTCCACAGGCTGACGAGTAGCCCAGACATATAAAGGATACGAGTACGAGTATATAGATATGTAGTTACGTTAATTTTGGTATCCATCCACGTGATGTTTTGAACCTGTGCCACTATATATGCGTATCCTAAAACACACACATACATATACACACACATACGCATACACACACATATATACACACACACGCACACACGCACACACGCAGGCACACATACACACACACACACATATCAATACTAATAAAAGGGAATTCTTTAGGACGAACCTTTTCAATATTATGTCTGTTTAAGTACATTTATTTAACCATACACTGTACACAATATATATATATATATATATATATATATATATATATATATATATATATATATATTATAATACTTTTGCATGATACAATATACAGAGAGGTAACACCAATAACCATATAGGTTGATAACCCACGGCATTAGTATACATTATTTTATATAAAAGGCAAGATATACAACTAATATTGGCTTAGGTGTTACCTAAAAGAGGTGTGAGGAACAAATGAAACAAAATACGAGTGCAATACATATTTTAACAGTACCATAGACACAGTGATCTATTAGTGAGACAAACAATCTATAAATATAAGGCACACACATGGAAAAACTACAGATTATCAATGCACACACTTTTCACACTGCGAACAAATCGTTTTTTGGTGGCTATTTATTTTTTTTTTTTTAAGGTGTAGATTTCTCCATATTGCGGGACCTTTGTGTAAAATTGAATTAGAAGCAAGACAAGTGCGGCGCTTTTTTACATCAGGTGGTTGACTTTGTCATGTATTGTGATCGTGAATTGCAATATTTAGTGTGATGTCCCCCATTAAAGGTTTTGGTAATGTTTTGTGCACCCAGTCAGACATGAATATTTGCCTGTTTCTAATTCGTACAGTGACTTTAACGTGAATATGTAACGTGTCATGAAAAGTTTGGCTGTGTGAGCATTGTATTTACTTTTGTTTATAAGCCGTGAAGCCTTTTTTGAAGCACTATAGTTTTCTTTAAATATGATTGATAAGTAGATTCCCATACAGTGATACCGTATAGTATATGAAGTTGAACTAATATATTGTACAATATCTTCAAATGGTGGCCAGATATAATTAAAAATGTGCTGGATATAAAGTGCCTTAGATATTTCTGAATTGACATATTTAATGTGCTCATTCAATGTTAGTTTGCAATCTTTTCGTTGAATCTTATCAGTACCAATACAAACACTAAAGCCATTGTTAGCATGATCATTAGTTGTGTGAACCAATTCTGAGACGAACTTTTCAAACGTCATGCACGTGTCCTTTATATAAGAAGCTTTTGTTTAAGAGCACCTTGATTTACATCACGACGATTCTTTATAAGCTGATAATACCATTCATGAGTTGGTTAATTTCAAAACATTGACTAGTCTTTACATGCCTTGCTATAAATTCCCGCATTAGTCAGAATTGAATTTTGCTTGAAACA
The DNA here is from genome assembly GCA_025642065.1 of Paralvinella palmiformis. Classification (NCBI taxonomy): domain Eukaryota; kingdom Metazoa; phylum Annelida; class Polychaeta; order Terebellida; family Alvinellidae; genus Paralvinella; species Paralvinella palmiformis. Next base: position 189,255 of record JAODUP010001023.1, on the reverse strand, counting down.
CGAATACAAATATTTATGGTTTATGCCATAAACCTAGCTCAGCTGTCGAGAGTTCATTTTGTTGTTCTATATTATACGAAATTGATTACTACTTCTGTAATAGTTCAGCAGTGATGGATCACCTGAACATTAAGTGGTGCCGTTCACATTTAGGATATGTGGCGAGAGCAGAATTCGTTGGGAAATAATCCTACAAAGACATGCATGAACCAGATTTAAACCAACAACTTAGTTGCTTAGAGGGTGGTGATCTATCTCACAAGCCTTGTTTTGAAAATTATCCTGAAGATGGAACCAACATGATAAAGGTATATTTGATAAAAGCATCTTGTATAAATATTTAATGTTATGCTATCCGATTTCACGAATAATTATAATTAAACGTTTGAAATGACTAGACGCTTCTAATCAATAAAAATGAGATGAACCGCCTCTCTGCAAAACTACATCTTTCATTGTGGTTTCGCTGATTAGAAGGACATTCGTTATATAGGTAAAATAAATACGGTGCTTAAAATCTGTTTTTCAAATGACAATACTTTAATTACCGTTGGTTTATAGGTTCAAATTTATAGCGGTAAGCCAATTTTGTAACAAATTGAAAATATTTTCTTCCCCATTAAATTAAATTAATAAAGGCTGCATTCCTGGCAGAATATCACAACAGAAATGAATAAACTGTAAACAATTGAGATATTACCTATACACCAGCGGAAATCTGTATAAAGTTTAGATTTAAGTTTGTGCCAGAAGTAATCAATAATGCAGATGAAATATGTACACAATCTAAATTATATGAAATATCATGAATTAATTAATGGATTATATTATGCTGAGGTGTTGTTGCATAATTGATGAATAACGTAATATAAGTCTGTTCTCTCTCTCTCTAATATATATATATATATATATATATATATATTATACAACTCTCTATATTTATACTGGTCACTTTTAATGGAAGTATATATCGCTCTCCGTGCAAGATGCCATTATTAGAATCTGGCAAAGGGATATCGCTCTATTAAACGTAAATTCCATTCAGTATGTAATATCTGTATGACAGACCTAATTAGCTCTAATTACTCCCATTTGTTGAGAATCTCAACCAATCCTGACATACTTCATACAGGTCAGAATAGGATTCTCTATTTTTGGCATCTCGCTTGATGACCAGGCGTCTTCCGATAAGTAGTGGTACCAATACATATTTTGTCTGAAGGATGTTTCATCTTGTCACATCGGTTCCTCAAATAGTACCTGTTTCCCATACTCTACAAGTAAAACAAACACTGAGGGTAAATTAAGCACTCCATCGCCAATTCATTCATTCATTAATTAAGTTGCTGATTCATTCACGTCATCACTGTCTCTCACTCACTGTCTCACTCACTGTCTCACTCACTGTCTAACCCACTGTCTCACTCACTGTCTAACTCACTCACTCACTCACTCACTCGCTCACCATAGTCAATACCAGTTGCAATCAAACTATATCATTATTGTGAATCATATATACACATTGACTTCATGTTTTGCCATTAAACCAGTCTATATATCTAAAGCCACAGTGAATGCTTTCATTCAACAAATGTCAAAGGCATAACTATCCATTCTTGATTCTGCCATTTCTAAATAAGGAAGTGCACGTGAGATCAGGCTCTGCTGACAGAGTGTCACAATAAACCTAAGTTAATGAGGGAAAAAGAACTTAAGCTACCACCCATATTTAAGGATTGTCAGAGGTTGTCCCCGAGAAAGGCCAATAATTCCAACCTTGGACCGGACTCGCTGATTGGAATTCTACCAATCCATTTATGGTAAGCCCCATTCCAACTTCATTCACTAGCATCTAACAACCAAGTCAACATTTAAACCCATTTGATTGACGTGTTTTGTGATGAAGTTAATGAGCCATAAAGCCTTTTCGCTAATAAAAGATGATAACCTCATGATTTGTTCACACAACCGATAACCGAATCTGACAACCAGAACATCCAATTTCTATTGAGTTGAAGGTGCTCAGAGTTAGAAGAAGAATAATGTTACCACTTTGCACGTGCGTGCGCTCGCGCGCGCGTGTGTGTGCGCTGATAAGAACTGTTTTAGCTTTGCGGCATAATCAGTAACTGTCTTAAAACTACTTACCACCGATTCAAGTAATTTCTATATAACCTTTGGTAAAAAGGAAGAGTATTTTCAAATAAATAAATGCTTTTAAGCCAAAACCGTAATGGAAGAATCATCAGGCTTTGCTTGAATTTATAACTATGTTTACATACTTATTTAATCACTTTATTTATACTATTTATATCTGCACAGAGCTCTGGTTTAGAAATAAAATATTCTTAATTCTTTAGAAATATAATAATAGATGACAATAAGTCAGCAAGTGATGCATGGTCTAATTTGTTTGGGTAACTTTGCAACATCTGTGTACGTTGATAAATTATATTGATGTATTTACGTCAGTATAAACCTAGACATTCCTTTCATATCGAATCGGTATCTGCCACAGGAAAAATACACGATTTTATAAATTTATTTTTCTTTAACTTGTTATCTACTTCGACAACAAACAATCGTACGACAAGAGGAACAGGATCAACTATCACTTGGTATCTTAAACAAACATTCTGAATTAAAAACCTATTAAATTAACGTACACCTATCACTTACCTAGTACTGGTGGTGTATTTATTCATTCATTTGTTTTAAAATTTCATCACCTAGTCACGCATTACGCATTCACTTACATATACAAATGCCGGTTCAGAGGTAGCTCTTCTACTTAACACTAACAGTATTTAGCACCCTACAGGAGAATATATATTGTATTAACCTAGAGATTATCAAGGGGTACGTTTTTATCGGATTTGATTGATGTGTATATCTATACATTCATGCGTTGTTGTACAGAACAACGAGATTTGCGTGTTACATAGATAAGGTGGTGTCATCAGCAAAGGAAAGTAAAGATAGATCAGTGCAATATGTAATGTCGTTTATGTAGACAAGGGAAATAATTGGTTCCAAAATAGATTCTGTGGAACACCGCAGATTACATTTAATATTAAAGACCGAATCTGATTGAATTATGTGTATTGATATCGATCGGAAAGATAACTTGAATCAATCATTAGGTGTGTCTTGGATTCCGTAAAACATCATTTTGATAAAAGAGTTTTTGGTTAATAGTGTAAATGTATATATATATATATATATATATATATATATATATATATATATATATATATATATATATATATATATATAGTAGTAATAGTAGTATAGTAGTAGTAGTAGTAGTAGTAACTAATTGATTGAATGATTGGTGGGATGGGTGAATGGATTTATGAAAAATATAGACAGATATTAATATAAGAAAACCTCTTAATAACAAAGCTAAAATACCTGTATTCTGTTATTAACAAAAGCGTAAACATTTCTTATAAACTTACCTTTAGAAGATTATCTCTATACCATTTGTTAGACGCAGCTTGTTTACATTATCAATTTCCTCGTGCACAATAACATTATCACATATAAATGTAGCTTCTTTTTTGTGTGTAACCTGATATTTCTGACCATGAGCGGGTTATTTTAAAAACATCGTCTAATTTTATCATTTATCCCGAAAGCATGAGGCACCAGTCGGAATTAAATTTCTTCAGATAACAAACAATTATTTCTGGTTTCCCCCATAAGTTAAGCTGCCGTCAGTTCTTTTTTGTCATTCGCGATGATTTATCAGATTCATTACTCCACCTATAGAAGTCCAGATGTTGTGTATCATCTGAACTACATGTGGTTAATGTTTGCTATTAGCTAGCGATGCTTGTAAATACAGTTAGCATGTGGTTTGAACCTCGCGCTTAAGACAGTCATATGTACGAGGTGTGTTTGTTGACTTAATCATATACTGCTGCTGTGTCTTCTTTTTAAAATGGTTATGTATACAAGGGAATACGGTATAAAACATGACACGAAACGGGTATTGTAGGTTATTTCATAATACTAATGCTTATATTGCTACTACTACTATTACGACTACTACAACAACAACTACTACTACTGCTACTACAAATAATAATAAACAAAAAAAATAATAATAATAATAATAATAATAATAATAATAATAATAATAATAATAATAATATATTATTATTATTATAATAATAATCAGTGAAAGCGTTTCAATACTCAAGATACGATTTACTTTCAAAGTTTTCTAGGTACGGCACATTTCTTAAAATATGCTAGAACTGAATCTTGCCTACCGTCATGTCCATTTATATAAATTAAAGAGAAAGTGTGTCTGTTTGTCGAAAATGTAGCTTAAGCCAAGACAGTGTGCTTTACTTTAAACTGAGTTACATGATAAATTGGACGGTTCGAACGAAAAACAGCTTAAATAACTGAATATTTAAAAAAAAGTAAATTTTAAACCTCTTAACTATTTTCTTGTTTAATCCCTGAAAAGATTGAGCCAGTGAATTAATGTATAACTATTAGGAACAGAGAATATCCTTTGGATACACATCGTGTAAACGAGAAAATCTCAGTTGAATTCCTGGTGGCAATTGATTGAGTTCTACGTGCCATTTGAAGTCCATTGATGATATGCCATCATGATGATAAGTGAATAATATAGACTCTATTTATTGAATTAAGTGAATTATTCACGCCCATTAATCACTCGTCATATACATGTAGCGACAACAAGGAGCACAGATTAATTAAATAGGATTGAATCTTTAAAATGTGTACCTTCTTTTTGATAATATATTATGTTTAAGATTCTCTCAGTTCTTTTTATATCCGTCAGGCATTTCTCGATATTTAATTGAAGAATTATCTATATCTTTTTGGATGTTAATCTGATTGAATGCTTCGGATGAATAAAAAGAGATGAACAACACCTTTTTCATTAAGGCCCCCCTCACCGCGTCGTGAATGCATCACATACAAAAAAATAATTCTGAATATATAATTACTGTGGATGCCAGTGAATGTCAATGTTTTTTATATATTACTTGTTGTTGTTGATTGTTACTTTATATGTTGTTTTTGTTACTATTTTGTTGATTATATTATTATGTTATTTTGATTATTGTTACTTTTTTTTTTTTTTATTATTATTATTATTATTATTATTATTATTATTATTATTATTATTATTATTATTATTATTATTATTATTATTATTGAGGTGTTGTTGTTGTTATTGCTATTAATGTCATTATTAGTGTTGTTATTATTATTGTTGTTAATGTTGCTGTTCAATGTCAAGGTGACTGATTCACCATTGATACATCGGTTAAAGTTCACTTTTAATAATCGATTAAACAACACATTACAAGTCTATATTCTTCCACATTAATCACAAAAACTGGATTACATAAAGTGACATGTCAATAATGAGAACCAAAAACATCTCCGTGACATAATCACAAAATACCAAACAATAGACCATCTAGTTATTATGGTAGCCATGGACACGTTACAAACATAATTTGCAATAAATAAATTGAAATTAGTTATTAATGAAAACATTTTGTGATTTGTGGGTGGATGGCTGATGCACTTTCCGTCCCAACATCAGATTAGTCTTCTAAATGGCTTTATAGCACAGCATTTTAATTGCGGGGAATAGTTTCTTTTAATATCGCATCATGTACCTCCATTTCAGTGCAATATTCCATTATTAGAGTTAGAAAATACATCCAAGTTTTATTAGAGCCACTTTAAAATTTACAAGTGATATATTGATGACAGTTGTATATATGCCCAAGGATGTACTCCTGACAATTATGACTCTAATCAAATCGAGTTATATAGTTCACACAGGCTAGAATTTATTCCTCCTTTATTTAACAGCAAGTAACCAAATTATCATTAATGTTGGAAAAGGGAAAGCCAGCTGGGAGAGTCTATGTGCCATTTATTCATTTCTCACTTGATCTGAAATAGGTATAAAGATTACATATACCGTACACATTTTATTATTAATCTGAGTAATCAACCAACGGGAATAAAAATGAATTCTTAGATAAGGTAATTTAATTTTGATTTATAGCGCACTGATACTGGACACTGACAGAACAACGTTCACCGTAAATATGCTATTTCTTATTATCAACATAAAACATTGGCAGACATTCTGGGTTAATACGGCCAAGTAGTAGAGAGGTGGATACGAAGTAGGAACGAAATAGGTTTTGTGTGAATAACAGTGACTTTTGTATATTTAGCTGATCCCTTTCTGGATTCTTTTAGTAATTTGTTTTTCATATTAATCGTCTATGAGCATGTATCTTGGCATTAAGACGGTACTCACCTGAAATACTAAATATTAATTGTTGCTCGAAATGCACTCAATCGCCAGATGGAGCAACCATCTGGTAGTCATCGGGAAAGTTTGGTCGGTCAGTGAAGTACCCATCTTGATAAACACATTTAGACCGACTGCCGTAGTTGATCTATTCTCAAGTAGCCAGCGCTATTTTGCCGCTAATGATAACCTCACAACTAACGAAGATCTGTTATTTCAGACCTATCAGAATCCATTGTTCGTATGCTCATGCTTACAAATAAACCCGAAACAAAGGCCATTGTTGACCTCTGGCCTCATAACGTACCAAAGGTGATTAGACAAAAGCCAGATGACAACTTTAACCTGGAGACCATCTATCATGTTCACTATTATCATTAACTGATGTTGGAGAACAAACATGACAACGTCACTAATTGTCATTTAGCTCGATGATACATTTTCCCATTACAAAGACAGGAACCATTCCTAACAAATATCCCAACGAAGTCCGAACCTCTTCTATCGAACTTATTTTTCTATATTAGATTTACCTTTTCGATTCGTTAAAGGTTCACTGGTAGTATGTCCTAGTTCGGCTTCATTAGTTTACATGTAAGGAACGGGCCATATTTAAACCGATTTTATTGACGTGCTCAGAGATGAAGGTAATGAACGTTAGTGCCGTTCGACTAATATATAAAACGCTGATTACGTCACGCTTTTCAGACGCGAGTAATGAGTAACCCAGCTCGGCGGAAAATCCAATTTCTATTGTAATAAAGATACTCGGGGGCATACAGAATATGATGCCGCTGGCTACTTTGGGTATAGTGGGCTGCAATGTTTGTGTGTGTATTACGTGACTCTTTGTGCGGGTGAGTGTGCGCGTATGTGAGATGGAGAGACATAAACTGTGTTAGAGAGGGGGGGAGAGACTATACTTTGGGTATAGTGGGCTACAATGTGTGTGTGTGTGTTACGTGACTCTTTGTGCGGGTGAGTGTGCGCGTATGTGAGATGGAGAGACATAAACTGTGTTAGAGAGGGGGGGGAGTGAGAGCCTGTATACATGTATTCAAATATATGTGTGAGTTTGTTTATTTGTGGTATGCATGTACGTATGGATGTATGCATTATGTGAGTGTCTCTCTATCTCTATCTATCTATCTATCTATCTATCTATCTATCTATTTATCTATCTATTATTTTCTATCTCTATATATATGTCTCCATATCTTTCTCTTTCTATTTCTCACTCTCTCTCTCTCTCTCTCTCTCTCTCTCTCTCTCTCTCTCTGTATGTGTGTGTTTTGGTCTAAAAATGGGCATTTGACGCGGAATTAGGAATTATCTTAAAGCTAACTTACTTGAAGTGACACTAATGTATGCACATTTTAGTCAAGAGCAAGAGCACTCTCTAAACATGAGTAATCTAAGTATAGATAAATATAACTACAACGCAAAAATGTGTATTAAATAATTAAATAAAGCCTATAGGTTGACAAATAATATAACATGTAAATGTGTTGCGTTAATTTTGCGTTGATTTTGTGAAATGCGCGTGTATTGATGGATTGTGGTTTGAGGTTGCTATTAATAATATTTTGAAATTTCCTTACGTTTCGAATTGGTAATTGTCACAGCAACAAAAACAGAACAAAACATGTTAAAAAGAAAAGAAAACAATTTCCGTCCATGTACTACTGATCTCTTTTATTTACATCCCTAAATTCTGAATCCCTCTAATACCAATGACTAACTATGCCTATAAGGAATTATTCCTAATTACTCGATGACCTTTAAAAGTTCTTGAAATGTTAGAATGTACGACCTATAGGAGAAACGTCTCCCGCTCTGACGTCAGAGTGATCATGTAGCCTTATCGATCCGGATCAAATCAAGTCTCTGGCTTAGTCATCTTCGTGACCCTTACCTGCCCGCCCCCCACACCTGGTCTCAACCTACTAGCTACTCATCGTTTGTTTACATACATTTGACAGCTCGGTAGATGCTTGTTGTTATACGTGTCAAAAACAATCTCCATGAGGACCGTTGCTATATAGTTATCTTTATCCATGAGGCTGTTTTTGACCAACTATTCTGTAATATTTACAAATACGCTTTTGCTATGAAATATTTGCCTAGTTAACACTTGTTTACATTTGTATTAACGAGCCATACAAACGGTTTATGTAAGTGGCGTCATACAATAGCAGCATCCGGTCTGCGTCTAGCTTTAAAATGGCGCCACCCACAAACGATTAAAGTCGCTCCATCAAAGCGGCTAACCAGAAGCTTTGGCTTTCATTTTTCCAATCACGCTCCCGGCTAATGGTGTGTTTTGGTGCCAACTATTTTTCAGTGAGCTTGAAGGCGGACAGGCCAGTGTAAAACGTTGTATTAATAACAACAAAAATAACAGCAACAATAACAGCTAGGTTTGTAGCATCTTCTTTAAAGTGTTATAGCCTACTCAGAGTGGTAAATAACATGGACTACGGCATAAAACCAACACCATAAACGTATTAACTGTGACCTGATGTTAATACGCTATCCTTTAAAAAGTTCCACAATTGCCGTTAGTTACTATTCTATGGCGTTGTACTGTTTAGTATACATATAGATTTGACATAATAATTTATTGTGAAGTGAGCTTTTAATGTTATTGAATTCCTGTCTCCAGTGTCTTAGTGTCGAGATGATTATGTTACCAAACTGAATTTAGGGATTATTATTATTATGATTATTATTATTATTATTATTATTATTATTATGATTATTATTATTATTATTACAATACAAAAATGGAAAATAGTAATAATAATAACAATTATTATTATTTCCCATTTTTGGAATGAACTGCCAATTTGAGGCTTTCTTAAGCCTTATTTTGATGTGAAAACATTCATGGTTTCTTTGCCATATACCAACGAAGCCTCACGAGAGAATGATCTAATGATGAAACAATAATGATAACAAATTGTAATTGTGATAAAATCACCTGAATAATTCGGACTAAATATTGGAACGCCTAACAATAAAGTCGTAATGGATCAATCTCAATAACTAATAATTAATAACTAATCACAACTTAGCAATACTTACATAAAATGGATAATACCTGTTAAAAATTCTTTTTTTACAGCATATCATTGGTGCAAAAGAAGACACGTTAATAAATGGCGAATATCATTTACATTGAAACAGAACTGGAGTCGACTACCATGCATTTTTCGACCTATTATTCTTATGGGTATTGACATTATAAATACTTATTTGAATTAGGTATAAAAAGTTGCTTAATGTGGTATAAGAAGCATCGACTTAGAGTGGTTCAGAAACTACTTAGGTGATAGGAAGCGATTCGCTATGATTAATAATATATCATCTGAAACTAAGGATATGATACGTGGTATACCACTAGGGTCTGACATTGGTCCCCTGTTGTTTAGCATTTATTCTAATGATGTTTCTGATGTATTAAAAATAGCCAATAATGCTGGTAATACAACCATATATTACTCTAACAGCAACGTGAATTTGTTATTTGGTGAAATGAATAAGGATTCAGAAGAACAAACAAAAACATAATTGAATGGCTTAGATCAAATAAACCCAGTTTAAATTTTATTTTATTCACACTGGATAGAAATAATGGATTCAATGGTGATCAACACGATATAGTATTAACTGATCGTAACATAAAACAGGTTAAAAACATTAAATATTTGGGTATTATAATTGATTCAATATTGTAAAAACAAATTAGACAATGGAACCTATTTCTATGAAAAATATATTGCCAACTAAAATACTAGCCTAGTTCAATCTTATCTAAAATATGACATACTTATGTCGGGGGTGCAGAAGCTAAGACAACATTGAACGCATTGATTAAATTACAGAAACGAGCAATAAGAAATGTAATACAATCACAGTATCACGCAGCTACCGCACTTCCATTTAAGAAATTAAATGCTGTAAAACTACAGGAACTATACAATTAAGTCTGTTAATGTATCGACATAAAATAATACTTTTCCATCACAAATTCAGAAAATATTTACCAGAAATACGGCTATATATAAACACAATACGAGGCAAATACGAGCTCCTCATATAAATCACCGGTGACTGAAGTGTGTGTCTGATAGTTTTATTAGAGCATGTCAACGTTCTTGGCTTAATTTAATAATTCAATTGAAATAATGCAGAACTGAACAAACGTTCAAAACAAATCTAAAACGTTTATTTATTTCACAATATTGAAAGCAAATTACGATTTAAATTAGCTGGTGAACAATCACCCCCAACTGGCTAAAGATATTCCGGGCCACATTTGATCAAACACATGGTGTAAGCTGGTATTTATCGGTATAATGTTATTGTAAATACGTTTTCATTATGCAATGTTTAACTACAAACGATTTGTATATGACTTGTTCAAACGGTCTCATAAATATGGGAGGCTACGGGAAATATGTTTTCTTTGTGTGTTCCACAAGATCATAATGTACATATATTCACTCATATCTAGATTGAGTCATGATATAGAAAATTAACGATGCTTTGTGAAATAATTAAAATAATATACAAACTTTATATAGCGCCCTAAATAACCTGAAGCCGCTTGACAATAAATAATTATATGGGTGTAACAGATTTACATCTTCAAAAATACATAATTCTTTCCAGCCAAATACATAATATATCCAGTTATGAAAAGCTGAAATAAAAAGATTAGTTTTTATCTTCTTTAGATATCAGTGGTTTTTCACTTTCTGATGTTTACTGGAAGATTATTCCATAAGGTTGCAGCAGCCTTTCTGAAACATATATTACCGTATATCACTCCACGTGTTGTTGGTACGGCTAAGAATGCTCAAGACTCAGACCGTAGCGACCTTGTCGGCTGATACGGAACGACAAGTTCCTCTAAGTACTGAGGGACAGTCCTTTGAAGTGCCTTAAAACTGTACATCAAAATCATACACTGCGACCTATATATAAATGGAAACCAATGCAGGGAGTTCAAGACTGGTGTTACATGTTCTCTTTTATGAGTGCGAGTGACTAACCTGGCAGAAGAATTCTGTACTTTCTGTAGCCCTGCCATCAGTGTGCTTGGAAAACCAATCAGGAGAGTGTTGCCGTAATCTAGCCGAGATATTATAAGGGCGTGTGCCAGTGTTTTGCAAGCATCCAATGTGATATACCGCCTGATATGACCAGTATTAAGAATTTGCTAATAATAGGCTTTGGATATTGCATTTACTTGCCTCTCCATTGTCAGATATGTATCAAAATTTACTCCTAAGTTCTTCACTGACGATACCACAGAAACAGTACTATTATATACCTGAAGCCGTAATTCCTCATTTATCCCAACCTGATATTCTGTCTTTTCCTCGTTTAACTTAAGCATATTTGCACTCATCCAAGTACTAATATCAGCCAAACAAGCTTCCTGTTTCTTTGCAACGTCGGACCAAGTTGCTTTGAGCATGAACGCCATATAAACCTTGGTATCATCTGCGTAACAGTGGTAAAGCAAATTGTATCGGCTACGTATCGCACCATTTAGTTTTGAATACAAACAGTATTTACCTGGTCGAAGTACGAATCCTTGTGGCATCCCAAAATTCAGGCACTTACCTTCTGATGTCGTCATTCCTATGTAAAAACACTGAGATATGTCACTCAGATAAGATTTGATCCATGAGAGGGCACTTCTGGTTACTCCAAACAAATACTCAGGCGCGTTTGAACGATCTTGTGATCTATGACATCAAAAGTAGCAGACAAGTCAAGCAGAACTAATGTCGCTATTCACTTCCTATCTAACGCTTCAGCAACGTCATGATGGACCTTCAGGAGCGCGGTCTCTGTAGAGTGACCGGTACGGTAAGTTGACTGAAGATTATCGTGCAGTCTATGACTTAATGATAATATTATGTACCTGGTCTTGAGTGGCAAGCGCAAGTTTTGTCAGAGTTGCCCTTCAAAATATCAGCCCTCATCACGACAGCGTCGCTAATTGGAGATTTGTAATTATCAATTCGTCTCAAATGGTTGTAATTTTCCTCATGAAGAAATCACTAGACTTGTTGGTTAAGTGCTCATCAGATGATAATTGTACAACATTATATATACAATGTTGTTACGAAATAAATTATATATATATATATATATATATATATATATATATATATATATAATTTATTTCGTAATAACATAGTATATACAATGTTATACAATTATTTTCAGTAGTAATAATAAATTATATATATATATATATATATATATATATATATATATATATATATATATATATATATATATATATATATATATATATAATAAAAGAAAACAATTCTTACTCTTGAAGAACACATTGAAATTTCTGAAACGTCTCCAATTAATGCAAACCACACTATCATCCTTTAAAGCATCATTGGTATTAATTTATATTTTATTATTACTAAAAGATTAGTAAATATATTATAGGAGTTGGTTTTGATAAATGCATTAATAAAAAGTAATACATATGTCACATGAGTATGTAGATCTACGACTATATTTAAGACATGCACTATCTAAAAGCATTGTTGACAGAGATATGACTTGTTGCAGCTGTCCATGACCTTATTGTATTTTATATTGCATCGACTACTGGTGCTTTCTATTACATGGTAAATTATATTATGACATCAATCGCCCTCACCTAATTAGGAAAATGTGCAGCTTAATATGATAGACTATGCTCACATCATTCGAATTCGTCACAAATTGCATTGTATTATTTGTACAGCGTACTAATATTAACGCCAACTGGGTTCAGGTAACAACAACAACAACAACAACAGTAAAAAAAAAATAATAACTGATATTAATGTATATAACACTTATAGAAATACAGCATTTCTAGGTAGTGTACGTCGAGAGAAAAATGGGAGAAGGTAAAAGGAATGAAAATAATATTGAAATATATTTGTACAGGTGGATTGATGGATTCAAATCCAGTTCAAACTTGTGTTTATAGAATTTGTTTCTTCTGACAGACAGCATTCGGTCATATGCTTTACAGCCTGAGGTCAATGAACTCAACCCAACCTAACAAATTGAAGGTCGGGTAGGCTAAACTCGGGAGGACAAGGGGACGGATGAAAGGATGAATACTCGAAAGGATGTCCGGATAAATATTATAGATCTATTAAACATCTTAACCAAGATATGAGTGTTACTTAATAAGCATTCCTCCAGTAACAAAACCCCCAATAATATGTTATATGTTAAATCTTAATATAATCAACTTAAGTCACAGTGCTGAAGGATAACATGTTACCTCATCTCTGTCTAACAGCAACATCAACAACAATCACTGTGATGATGACTCTAACGAGACAAATGATCATCTCATATTGAAGACGCCCCCCTAATTATGCTGGTCATATAGCCGCTCACCTGTACCTCACTGGGAATTTCATCTGGGATCTAGGTATTTTTCTCTTCGTCACGGAGAACCAAAGTCAAGAAATTCTCTTGGAATTAGCCTTACGTTTAATCAAATCAGTCTGAATTAACAGGATAAGGCTTCTGGATTAAAATTTGCCTGTTGTCTAAACTCTTCATTTCGGATAAAAAATATCTTAAACAGTTGCATAGGTGTAATAAAATTCAATTTCATGATATAATTGGCCTGTTTTTCCCCCCCAGCGATGTTTCCAATGTATTGGTTAAACCGTCAGATTGGATTAAAATTTTAACTATTAAAAAAAACAATATCTGAGCATAAATGTTAATCGAATATGAAGGTAGAATGTGATGAAGACCAGATTCGGTGGTAATAATATTGTTTATCTACTTGAAGAATGTGTTGAGTATTTATTTCTGACACTGTGATTCTAGTTATTTTTGTTGTTTATGGTGTCGTCATTGGTACCATTCCCATAGTTATTTTCTAACATATCTCGCGATGCAATATTCGTATGCATTCCACATATCGGAAATGGATCATACATTATCAGTATACATACTTCATGTCTAAATAACAGACGCCCCAAAAAACCCTCTAAATTAGGCCCAATCCGATGTTTGAGTTATGCATTCGACTCTAATCCTCATCATGTTAAACAAATTAAGTAGCGTAATATAAAATAATTCAACTCTTCGAATTTTCACGGTAATATCAACCCCGAAACAACTAAATCTACCTAATATAGTATCCGAATATTGAAAATTAACCCTAGCCTCAAAAGGTCAGTAATATATGATACACTAACGTGTGCTAAATACAAATCTTCATTATGCCTCAATTTTCGTATTTTTATCCCTTGTATTGGCATGATGTGTTTCTCTTTCTTAACACCTTGCCATTAATGGGATGATAAAAAAAGGAACTTCATTTCGTTACAGCTGCTCTGCTCGTGCGATATGTGAGATATATGTTTTTTCTTCATGTTATCTTTATGTATAAAGAAGAGTCATTTTACCTGTTATCGCCTACGTCTAATTAGGACATGCGTTGTATTGCAACTAACTGTATCCTGAAACTAACTATATGTAGTTAATTATTCATCCCAGACTTAATTATAGAGCATCTTGACTATTAGGAGCAGGTGATTTGAACGCAGTCGGCAGTTTTTTCGTCTCCAAAGATGCGACCAATCATTAATAATGAGAGAAAAAACAGAATATGATGCGCGAAAAATGTACATGTATATATACAAACTGCACCTTTAAGGGCGAAACGCTTTCTGATATCATAAATTTTAAGTTCAGTAAGCGGCATATTCTGGTATTAATTATCTTTATATTTCGATTTGGAAATCTGATGTTTTACGACCACGTTTGTGCACGTCGTAGGCTAATGCTAATGAGTCGAAGAGGAGGATGAAAAGCTTTGTGGACACGTCTACCTCGAAATCTAAACTGAGATATTAGTTTGTGCACGTGGTAGGCTAATGCTAATGAGTCGAAGAGGAGGATGAAAAGCTTTGTGGACACGCCTACCTCGAAATCTAAACTGAGATATTAGTTTGTGCACGTGGTAGGCTAATGCTAATGAGTCGAAGAGGAGGATGAAAAGCTTTGTGGACACGCCTACCTCGAAATCTAAACTGATATATTAGTTTGTGCACGTGGTAGGCTAATGCTAATGAGTCGAAGAGGAGGATGAAAAGCTTTGTGGACACGTCTACCTCGAAATCTAAACTGAGATATTAGTTTGTGCACGTGGTAGGCTAATGCTAATGAGTCGAAGAGGAGGATGAAAAACTTTGTGGACACGCCTACCTCGAAATCTAAACTGAGATATTAGTTTGTGCACGTGGTAGGCTAATGCTAATGAGTCGAAGAGGAGGATGAAAAACTTTGTGGACACGCCTACCTCGAAATCTAAACTGAGATATTAGTTTGTGCACGTGGTAGGCTAATGCTAATGAGTCGAAGAGGAGGATGAAAAACTTTGTGGACACGCCTACCTCGAAATCTAAACTGAGATATTAGTTTGTGCACGTGGTAGGCTAATGCTAATGAGTCGAAGAGGAGGATGAAAAGCTTTGTGGACACGCCTACCTCGAAATCTAAACTGAGATATTAGTTTGTGCACGTGGTAGGCTAATGCTAATGAGTCGAAGAGGAGGATGAAAAGCTTTGTGGACACGCCTACCTCGAAATCTAAACTGAGATATTAGTTTGTGCACGTGGTAGGCTAATGCTAATGAGTCGAAGAGGAGGATGAAAAGCTTTGTGGACACGTCTACCTCGAAATCTAAACTGAGATATTAGTTTGTGCACGTGGTAGGCTAATGCTAATGAGTCGAGAGGAGGATGAAAAGCTTTGTGGACACGCCTACGTCGTAATCCAAGTGAGATTTGGAAATAAATTAATTAGTTACAGTTAATATCATCTTCTTCAAACGTAAAATTAAGTAATGTTTTTTTAAAGTCAAAGTCACATAGTTATATCCTATTAAAATCTAAATATGTGATTATTATAATTTTGCTGAATATCTTATTTAAATTCCAATGGTTCTCTAAATGAGCAAGTTAACGTTCCAATAATATCTAGTCGTACGTAAGTAAAACAGCTTTAAGCTCTTGTTATTGATAAATTACGAGAATTTCAGACGTTTTCAAAAACGAACATTCACTGTTGTCATAAAAACGTCATTAATTATTCTCACTGCTCGATTTTGTAAAATGAATATTTTTGGGAAGAGGCTAATTCGCATTACCCCACAGAACGATTCCATATGATAGACACTGATGAATTGCTATTGGTTAATTCTAGAAAGGACCCTGAATAAGTTAGTAATCATATGAGCTAAGTGATGCTCCCAGTATAGACATTCGTCGACAAAAATACCAAGTAATGTTATATTTAGCCGATTTATGTGATAGCGAAGAGACAGTTATATGGAAAGGCATACAAATCTTGTTATTAAGATGGCCTTAACTAGAGTTGTTCTCGTGAATGGAAAAATATCTAGCCCGGTCAGTTTTCGCTTTTGTAAAGAGAAGTTGCTGTGTTTTCCTGACTAATGAAGGATTATTTTTAATATAATAGGCTTCTTTAACAAACTAGAAGAACATGCAACACATAAGCATGGTAACAAAAACAACAACAATACAAATTTTAACCTTTTCGAATGATGTCTTTCTAAATCTTCATCATAGTTAGTAAAGAGCTTTTATGCCTGTGCTTGTCTTCTGTGAGCGAGGTGGGTATAGTTCGAGCAACTAGGAAGCATTTGTTTCGATTCTACTTAATTCGCGAAGTATAACTTCCAATCACCAGCTATATCCTTTTACCTGAATTGCCTTACCTAGGCTAAGGTAAGTTAGTTACACAACATCTGGATTGAAACCAACGTAAGTGAATCCTTTAATATTGATGTGATAAGTGTCTAACCTTTTCACACCTTAAATAGACACTAGGCAGCCTTCAACAGTTTTTATTTATTTGTGAGTTTATTTCTAATTTGTCCTAGCCAAGAAAGGCTACCGTATAATAATAATAATACTATGAATACTACTACTACTACTACTACTACTACTATTATATATATATATATATATATATATATATATATATATATATATATATATATATATATATATACTTATATATATAATCTCATAAATTACACGCTTTACCTACTATTACTATGTTCTAGTCAATGTCTTATTTACAACTGTGCTAAATAGTGTCTCATTTACTATGTATTCACAAACGTACTTGTGTTTCTACATCAATAGGTTTGTTTTTTAGAGAAACGTTGGAAAGTAGTGATTGGGGGTAATAATGATATATGGACGAACACAAAACTACAGTAGCTACATGTAGGAATCTAGTGAAGAAGATAAAGGTGACCTATACAAACATTTATCTCGTTGATGTCACAGAAGATTAGAATGTGCGCTGAAGATGTGTCTTTATAAACACCTTACCATAAATTTGACACTGTTTACTGCATGCCTAACTAACTAAGAAATCGATGAACGGACACCCACCGTGCTATTGTTTGTCTACAATATTATCGTAATATATATATATATATATATTTGTCTGAATATTTCTGATGAATTTCGTTGACTGATTCATCAGTATTGTATATGACAAAGATCGTTGTAGTAAATGGATTGTACACTGAATGGCAAACGTGTTATCATGTGCTTCAAATGTAACAGTAAACACCCTATATGATCATTCTGAGTACTGTAACACACTAATGGTGATATATTGTTAAATAAAGACGTCTTCCAACTGCCTTTCAGGTGGCTTCCCATAAAATTATAAAATATATATATATATATATATTATATCTATATATATATATATATATATATATATATATATATATATATATATATATATATATATATATATATATATATATATATATATATATATATATATATATATATATATATATATATATATATATATATAGTATATGGTCGTTATATCCAAGGAGGTATTCCTATCAGCTGCAACTCTAATCTAATCGCCACATACTTGGCTTAGTAAGAAACTGTGATGAGCCCCCTTCCTCCAAGTGAGTGGGTCTAATGAATTATTCATTTAACGATGAATTACCAATTTCTTATTGCTTTTAGAAAGGAGATGATTTGGAGGACGGCTCCAGATAATCAACCACTCGTTTATTATGAACAACAGACAGCATGACGTGTACGAAATATAAAGCCTGACAGCACTGTTTACATCGACTGATTGGGAACTCAGAAATAATTCCCCGCTTCATCAGAAGTTATCACATGAAGACTGTTTTATGATTAGAAAAATGCAATCCGAGTTTATGTAATTTAATATCGAAGGACATATAATTGATCAACCATAAGAAGATTTAATCCGTTTAACAATAATTAATTTTCATTTTAAAGTTTTTGCGTTCTTCTCCGGAATGCCAAAAACTTCCGTAGTCCTCTGAGGTGGGCGATAGAAAGCACACTAGTCACGTAACGCAACGGATAATTTGTCTCGATATAATTAATAAATAGTTTTATGATATTCTAATTTATTAAGTCAGTTACATAATTAAGGTTCGTCTTTTCGATGTTCTCTAATAAACTGCACTATCTATCTTCATACAGATTTTATCTGAACATAATTATCCCTATGAATGGATTACCCGACTTTCGGTTATTGGGTTCGCTTTTAATATATACATTTTCTATGTATACCGCGGCATACTGCTAGAGTACAGATTTTGTGAATGATGTACTTTTTCTATTTGTTTTGGTTTCCACCCCCTCCCATAATATTGTCCTATATATTCCTATCATTAATTTACAGTATATTCATGAGAGTAATCTTTAACGTATCAGCTAAATAATCTTGTAAGGCACATTAGAACAAATACATGGGAACAGTTATAATAACAGCAACAGAAACAGTAGAAGCAGAAGACAACATCAATAATAATAATAATAATAATAATAATAATAATAATAATAATAATAATAATAATAATAATAATAATAATAATAATAAGAATAAGAAGAAGAAGAAGAAGAAGAAGAACAACAACAACAACAACGAGAGAGAGAAATAACAATGCCATGACATATATATTATATATATGCTTATATTATCAGCGGCCATGATATCCCCCATAAAGGATAATGAATAAAATATATGCTACATTCGACAACTTCCACGACAGGTAAAATACACCATAACCAATATCCTATAGGTACTCACTTATGTCTATTGTGATAGTTATTCAGAAACTGAGTACGTTGAATATTGGCCTTCTAAATAAATAGCTGTATCCGATGTCATCCCACGTGTAATGTTAGCTATTAATGGGCGGCTATAATTGTATCTAAAGCGCCAAGACCAACCAGATTAGAGGAACGGAGAAGAAGAACTGCAGATGGCAGATGTACTTAGTCTTTCTGGCTGCTCCACACTGTGTGCTGTTTGTATTATAATGATAGTATTCTTTAAAATACGATACCAAGTTATATTCGGTTGTCCATTCAGCGATTCCGTACTTATCATTGGTTATAAAATACTATGCCCGCCAAATCTATTCCATCCGTATCAAGTCCTTCTAGATATGTATCAGATTTGGTGAAGAAAGGCCGTTTTAACTACAAAGAGTACGTCATGAGTACATATGGATCACCTGATAGCCTATTACCCTAAAATTAAGATGTACCACCTCTGTACTTAGTGTGTACAGTGTGTAGTTTGCTATTCATGATAATATTGTATATATATATATATATATATATATATATATATATATATATATATATAGCATGTGTGTGTGTGTTTATATGCGTGGTACCATTTAAATAAACTACAGATAGTCCATTAAATATAAGATCACTCTATAATTATCAAATATAAAACTTTAAAATTTATATTTTCGTCTTTTTAGGTGGATGATTAACTTTTAGACTCAGACACAATAATTCCCACCCTAAGGCTGAATTTATTTCTTATTATAAAAGACTTGTATATTCCACGATATCGTATATCAGCTTATATCAACATTAACACCTTCGACATACTTATAGCCAGTAGAAGTTACATGTTGATGATGATGTTACTTCGATACCGTCAAATTAAATATCAATCATTGACTTTTGTAAACAAAAGTTATTTCTGATGTTAATAAATGACTTGTTATAGGTAAAAGCTTTGAATAGTAATTAACAAGCGTAATATGAGATAATTAACTAAATGAAGATGATAATCGTGATACTAATCCTGGTAATGACGATAGTGTTGCCGCTGCTGCTGATAATGAAAATGATGATAATGATGATAATGATGATGATGATGATGATGAATAATAATAATAATAATAATAATAATAATAATAATAATAATAATAATAAAATTGTAAACTAATTAACACCTAGATGTGTACCTGCCTCTGCATAATTAGGATACTTAATTACATTACAACATATACATTACACATGTAGACTACTATGTAGTTGTCATAGGCACGGTATATTATGCTGAAGGGCTGTGGCCAGCCTAATAGAGTCATTCCCTTTGCCATGTTTATTAACCGTCGACACTGACATTATAGTGTGACTTCCAGTCAGTTGCTAAGCTCTTTTTACCTGTCTTACCTGAGCCAAGGCAATAGATTTAGTACCTTTCACCCAGATGCCTTCTTCGGGTAAGATAACGAAGCTAAGATAAGCAATTCGTTGAGAAAAGCTACACATATAATAATAATAATAATATAATAATAATAATAATAATAATAATAATAATAATAATAATAATCTTGGCCATTTTACTGTCATCTGATTTAACATTTATAAACTGGTTAGTAACATATAATGTAATTTATGGAATAATTAAGAAAATGTTGATTGGGAGTGAGTGAATCGGGTTCAATGACACTTCGGTGTTTATACGCGGTGAAGGAATGGACGGAACGAATGGACGTACGGATGGAGAATAGGATGGACAGATCGATCGAACGAACAATCAACTGATCGAATAATAGACTAATTGGCCTGGTGTCAAAACGTGTATTAGCTAATTTACAAGCAATTTAATCAACCTGGATCACGGTGCCGGAGGCTGATACATTACCGTGACTCTGTCAATGGCCACGTGACTCTTATACTGACATCAAAAGGACTAAGGTTTACCCGATACAAAGCACGGCTGATGTCGTGTTGACTATATCACCGCCCACTGACACCCCTCAGCGCCTTTCAGGAATACACGCTGGCTATCTTTCTCACATGGGCAGATATCTTTTCCCGGTCCTACCTTTTCAAATACCAGGTACAATAATGACTTTAATCAATCCAAACATACTTAAACTGGCCAGTCGACTTTATAAGCTGATCCTCGTTTATGGTGGATTATACCATCAGCATTTTGTATTATTGTAGGAAATTGCATTTGAAACAATCGTCACTATTTTCTTATTCCATGGCTTATGGTTGAGCGTGCAGGGCAGAATGAAAATTTCGGAAATAAAGAATATAAAATCGATTAAATTTATTAACCAATATTTATCACATGTTAATCTCCTTTAATTTTAATATATTTACTCATGTCATCGTTTAGTACTTGGACACTGTCTAAAGAACATTTTATCATCCACAACCTGTACAACATTTCAATAAAATATCTTCCTCCGATACACAACCGATAGCATAGTGGTTAGAGTATTATGCCGCCGACTTCTAAGTTCAAATCCTAATCAAAACTGTATTTAAATCATTTTACCCCAAGGGGATCTCCCGTCGACTATATGTCATAGGCACTGAAAATCTCCAAGTCGAGGTTGGAATTGAATGATATTATTCGTGTTTATCTGATGTTCCTACTAGAAAGATGCTTCTCCGCCATTTGTGCCATATGTAGCCAAAATGCTCACCCACTCAATCACCGACTCACTCACTACATCCTAGCATATTTGCACCTTACCGGTTTGTTTCTATTCAACAGACAATCGTTGAATTTAAATAGCTGCTTACTGAGCGATGATTACGGTTTATGCTGGCTCTTTAACTAGTATACCTTAAGTCTTAAGACCGACGCTGACCGATGAGACAGTGCTCTAAGGGCAAAGTAGAAGCAATCACTGCTAGTCATTAGCTGTTGTATATGTTCTACACGTCGTTGTAAACACGCTAACGATTTCTCTGACAAGCGAAGAAAATCCATTATTGCCAGACAATAATTCCCGTAACAAAGATGTATATGGAAGAGCAGAAGGCGCTAAGGCAAACGACGTGGGCTCGGTGTAGGAATTCAATCAAGTAAAGCTCGCTGGTCTGTAGCCATGTTTCCCTAGTTGATGACAGGAAGAGAAAAATGCGCAGAGAAATAAAACCGATTGCTAAAAGTCAACGACCTTTCTGGATACCTGATTCGGCAGCAATAGGATAAGGGACATCCCAATGGACACTGGTTTCGTATTGAAGCAATGCTAAACAGCCACAATATGAAATTGGCAGCCAATAAGGAAGAGTTTCTTTCACTGAATACAAAGATAAGCCAGAATGGTTGGAATTATGCATTTATTCAAAATGAATTCGGTTTAATCAATTTGATTGGTGCATAATATTTTTTTTTTTTTTTTATATATATATATATATATATATATATATATATATATATATATATATATATACATATATATATATATATAGTTTTGTTAACGACTCATTTTAAACCCATAGAATAAAGTAGCTTCTAGACAACGACAAATTTTGTTTGTCTGAAATCATGTGACGATGCTCACATTTTAGAATGTTTATTACACCTAAAATACAATTGATATAACAATATACAGTATGTGAATAGTAATGGTCTGCTGAATATATAATTCAAAATATATCATTTAGTGTATACTTGATCTAACATCTGTTATTCTGTAAAGCTCAGAATCTATTTCATGTCGTGGTTTTATTCTTGCTGTTGCTGTTGTTGTTGGTGTGTTCGTTGTTGTCGTTGTTGTTGTTGTTTGTGATAATTAGTTCAATGATTTAAAACATGTTAGAGTTCGTTCTTTTAAATGGAATTATTAATAAGAAAATAATACATGACATATTAATAAAATATATGGGGTGCATTTCGGAAATAAACCCCCCCCCTATAACTAAAATACGTATACACATTGACAATCTAATAATAAGAAATGATCGGGGAGAAAAGGAGTATCCAATATTTGAAGGCTATGCCTTCAGGTTATGTTATTGCCTTAATATTTACATGTATACAGGTAAAATGTGCAAATAAATCACTCGATACACCATATAATCATTATGGGAAATTGCTATTGTGAGAATCAAAATATATACAATAGTTTGTTACAGTTACTTTCAATATTAGACGATACGTTTGTGACAGCTGTTGTTATGTGTATGAAAAGATCCCCATTAAATAAATGTCCAATTGTATTACAATAATCTGAGTATAGGCATGAACTGTGACATACTTTGACCTGATCTAGTTTATCGTTCATGTAACAATGGACTAAACAGCTGCCTTTACAATGATTGGAATATAAGAAGCTGAACTTTGACACAACCAACTGTCCTTTCGATAACTGATAAGAGGGATTTCCTGATAATACACACCACACATTCTGATGTCAAATAGGCCATAAGGATAAACTACACTGCTTAAGGTGAGGATCTGGAAAGAAAATTAATTACTCATTTCACCTGAAGCCATACAGTAGAGATTTCTGAATAATCTGAATGGTAAACTACTCAGCTTTATCCCTTTAGGGTATATGACCCATACCCTAAATATCTTATACACCTATCGCTCTCACTACACAATCACATGCTCTCAAAGGACTGAGTCTAGCTGATTTAGGGATTACAAACTTGGCGACAGTTGGTTCGTAACCTCAAAATAATCGATAACCAGGTGAGTAAGGGCATGGGTCTCGTTTCTCCATGTAGGTTTAGGTGTAGTAGTATATATATATATATATATATATATATATATATATATATATATATATATATATGAACTGTTAATATTTAAGTTACCAAGAGTTTGCATAAGACTAAAACTACCAACATACTCAAATTATCAGATTGTTTGAAAGTTTGCGGTAAAATGTGATGCTTCAATCAGTTATCTCTTGTAGGCGGAGCATTGAAACATTAATCTAACAAACTAAATTATACAGGTAAACTATAAAAAACAATTCTTCCTCACCAAACATTTTTCTTACGACATTCGATGATTATACTAGTCTGCTACCTGCACAAAAATCCCTTTAAACCTGTCTAGTACGGTCAGCCTGGGGAGGCGTCAATTATATTCCGATTATACAAATATCTAACATTGGTCATTACATTATCCACAAAAGAACCACGTACGACAAATAGGGAGATAATTATTTTCATTAAATTATGTTCACTGATGAATTTGATGACATTTTATTGTATTTTGTTCATCCTCAACACATTTTACTGGTTTACATTTTAGCTGCACTTCACCTTACTGTAGCTAAAAAAAGATTTATATTTGTATTTCGTTACCAGTTAATATTATATGACCTCAATTTGAAGTGTTGCATAGTCGAAATGCTTTATCTATCGTGTATATAGCCATGGGTGTATATATATATATATATATATATATATATATATATATATTGCTTGATGATTGTTTAATTGGTTGGTTGATTGATTGATTGATTGATTGATTGAATAATTTTACCTATAGCCATATCTGGGCATATCTGAAAGTTGGTTGATCTTTTACTTCGCTTCATTACCGCTGGAGGTCGCTATGCCCATTCAGCCGACCTTTTTAACAAAGGTGGCCGTAAAACATCAATCATCATCATCACCATCATCATAATAAATACTTATATCTTAATTGTAAGGGAGACTTTCTGTAATATGCTGATAAAAACAATAATCATTTAAGGCAAGAATTTCTAGGCAAATTAAGTTTATTTAAGTATCTAGCATCAATAAAAACAAAGAAGCACAACATGGCATCATGTTAATAAAAAATCTTCTATGTACCTGATGTTCCCATCGTAATACAGATAACTGAAACGTCATCACTTACAAAAGCATTTTCGCATCGACGTCATAGGTTCGTAATCTGTACTACATGCCGATTCGACTCGAAAGGAACCGTCGGAAATTCGGCGACGTTCGTCCTTCGGCTCCGTGTCATTCGGGAGATGCTCTTCCTGCAGCAGATCCCGAAGGCCTGTCTCACCACGCTAACGTAGAACATACACAGCGGCAACAGGATCGTCCTCAGTATGTAGATATAGAAGAGCAGCTGTTGCCAGACGTAGGCACGAGGATACTGTTCCGGCTGCAGCGTGCCGATAGAGACGATGAAACGGAGGCAATTTCCGGGCAGGACCAACGCCAGGTACCCGTATGTCAGCAGGATGGACATCTTCAGCAGATCCATGTCGAGGCAGAACTCGCTGCGCGAGAGCCGCCGTCGCCGAGAGGGCGCTGTCTTCGCCGCCTTCTTGTTGTTGTTCCGGAAGACGAAGCTGCCGGCGCGCGTACGCATCTCGCAATTCCGCCTCCGGTACTGGACGGCATTGTATGTGTTCGAGGCGACGATGATGGCGTGGACGGTGATGAAGTTCACGGCGGTATCCATAATCGAAATCACTGACCAATCGCGACTGAACTCGCTCCGGGGAAGGCACATGATTCTACCGGATATGACGACAGCGCCGAACAGCAGCGATTCGTTCATGTAGATAGCGATTCCGGATAGCGTGAGTAGGCCGGCCAGCACCGCGGCGACGAGTGAGTTTTGCAGGTAATTGACACACTCGAGGCAGCGAGGCTTGAAGAGCACGATTGTACGGTCGCAGGTCAGGAACAACACAAACCAAAGCGACAGGAAGCTGGTCAGGTGAGTGTTGAATGACGTCACCATGCACCACCAATCGGAGTGCCGCATTCCTGGAACGTAGGACGTCATCCACGCCGATGCGACTGACGTCAGCGAGAAGGTGCCCGAAAGCAGCTCGGCGCATGCGTAGATCATGGTAACGTGCTCCTTCAGCCGTGTCTTGTATACGATGGCCATGATGCTGACGTTACTGGCTAAGGCCAAAGCGATGACAAATGGCGTTCCATAATCCTTCAAAGCGTGGAACACGTTCGCAACCATCCGGACATCCCTGTCCGAGTCGTTGGCTTGGAAGTTGCTATCCAGAAGAAAGATATCCATAGCCGATCACGTGACTACGTGTCGATTTGGAAGATTGTCGGACGAAATAGCGACATCAGTTGTCAAGAGATGCTACGTTAATACTGAAGCTGTGTATTGTCTTCGACTGCTCGATGAAATTCTGACATTACGCCGCCTCGCGTACTCGCGCACTATGTGCCACGCGACAGTCGGCTGTTTATTTAAGGAGACGTGCGACAACGGCGAGGCAAGGTAGCGGCCAGGGAAGACTTTCGAATTAAGCGACGGAAGGCTATAGCGATGTTATGCTGGCAAGTAGTCAGGTAGCAGGCAGCTGATAGATGTCCCATGCTCCCCCGTTGTTTGGTATAATTAGGTCCGGTTGGTAAGGACGCCTAGACGCCCATGGAATCATTGCAACGCTACAGAGTAGCTAGCGAGAGAAAGATAGCGCACGCATGCCTGATATATATATATATATATATATATATATATATATATATATATATATATATATATATATATATATATATATATATATATAAGAGAGAGAGAGAGAGAGAGAGAGGGAGGGGATATATTAGTAGGATTGATCACAAGTTCTAAAGCAAATTGTTGTCTTTGTGATGAAGGTGATGTTTCCTCGGTCGAAGATAGATGTCGATGATATACACTGACCTAATATTATTACACAAGTAGAGTATTTGTGATATTATAGGCGCCAAGGCAGTTCCAATAAAATCTATTTTAATAGCAATTAATAACAATTAACCATGGCTTACTAAGAGTCATTGTGGTTCAGTAGTTAAAATTTAGACTAGAGTTCAGGATGTTATTTTGTAGATACCAAAGTGAGGATTAAGCCAATCCTGCGTCTATAGGTTTCAACGTATTGGTAACATTCTGATTGTTTGTCAATGTATCGTACGATGTGTGTATTAGTCTCTCTATTTATCTATCTGTATATAGATTCTCTCTATTTCTCTCTCTCTCTCTCTCTCTCTCTCTCTCTCTCTCTCTATATATATATATATATATATATATATATATAAAACATACTGTTGTCTTCATGTCTGACTGACTAACTGACTGACTGACTGTTTGTCTGTATATATGTATGTATAAATGGGCATATATATATGTATACATCTATGTGTCCGTGTGTTCGTAAGTCTATTTTCCATTCCATATGAACCAATATTCACAGATGCATCTTCAGACAACTGTATATAATTGCCCAATACACCTGAAAATACAGAAAGAAAATCAATGTTTTCTTACAAATTTATCCGGATCTCAATCAGTAATAATGGATGATGTTAATGTGACTTAGGACTGGCTTGGTGACAAGATTACTATTGCTAAAGACCATGCTGTTTTCACTGCTGACGTCACATTGCACACATGGTGGCGCTAGAGTATTGTACATTCATTGTATGTTATAGAGCTTAGACTATAAGTAATATATAATTATCGCATTGCAATATCAATATTACCAGCTGAAATAGCAGTATAAACTGCATCAGTAATCATACTACTAATGATAGCAACTAAATGACCACCAGCACTAACAATTTCATCAATAAAACAGTTACAATAACAAAATAAAATAATAATAATAATAATATTACTAATGAGAGTAATAAATAATAATAATATCAATAATATTAATAGTAATGCTCAACTAAAAATTATCAAACGAGAAATATATATATATATATATATATATATATATATATATATATATATATATATATATATATATAAAAAAGAGTAACTTCTCTATGAACATCTTAAAAGACAGGTAAACTGGGATTTGAGCCCTCACCAAACGCTGCAGCAAATGTGGATACATAGATAGAGACATATAGACAGGCAGCTAGAGAGGGACATATAGAATGATAGATAAATCGTATTACATAAGGTTTTAAAATTACGTACTCAAAATCAAACGGCAGGAGAAGTAAGAAACTGAGGGAATTAATAAGAGGAAGCGCAGGACATAGAAAGATCAGTCCTCCATATCAACCTTAGTTTGAAGGCCGGTCAATTTAGGATATCGGATTAACCAGTGTCGACCTTCAGTTGTCGTCTCTGTATAGATACAATACGGCAACATGTAATGGTAGCGACCAGTCAAACCACAAAGGGAATACGTCATATTTGACATCTGCCTTAAACTAGCTGTTAAGTGATGACAGCTCGGAGGCAGCTGTTCTGGTGACAGGTAACCATCACCTTTGGCGTCCTATGGTTAAGCCGTTCGGTTGTCTTCCTCGTCTTTATTCTTGTAGTCTATATTTGGCACGTTCGATTTCAAGCGGCGCGTGCTGTTTCCAGATGGCACATATAATTGTATGATCTGCAAAAAATGACTCGGTTTTATAATTTAGCAAAGCGTGGTATGAAGTGAGTCGATTCATTGAATTGCTGTCCACCTTCACTTTTGGGGTAAATAAACAGCAGACAATACGAAGATAAAACTTTCAGACGTTTCTCAAGTAAATTTAACATTGGGCTGATTGAAAGATTTACTTGTTTGATACTTGTAGTTAAATGTCGTTGTAAAAAGCAGTTGTCATAGACATTCATCACGAGTATGATCAACAAGGAGAGTGGCAACAACATAGACATCACTGAATAGACTAATGCACACAGAGTTGGCTGAATATAAGAAACAGTTTAATAATTTTATGTGATCAGATTTGAATGAGTCTATGACGACTTACTAATGATATGTGAAATATCTTGTTTCTTATAGTTCGTCAATTAATGTAAGGTTTCGGATTCTTAGAAATATCTGTCAGGTCAGACTGTGACAAGGTATTCATTTACTCATTTAGTCACTTGATCGCTCACGTAGTTGGCTCACTCACTCACGCACTCATTCACTCACTCTTTATCGGATCCACCCACACACTCGTTCAGTCGCTAACTAACACGCTCATTGATTCGGCGGAGTTTCAATACTGACCTCCCCATAGTTTTAGTATCTTATACAATATAAACACGAACGCAAGAAACCAAATACACTGGCCACAATCAGACAATATATGAAGCATACGAAAGAAAAACTAAACAATACATTCTCCAACCAAAAAGATAAAGTATACGACAAATTCAGTAGACGTCAAATCAATCAGGCGATTCGTCAAGCAAACTATATTCTAACCGTACGACAGGATCAGTATGTTATATGTCAATCAAACGGTAAGTCCAACTTCTGACACGACAGCCAGTTGATAGGTATAGTACACTATATACCAGCCAGACGATATGTACAACAGAATGGCAAGCCAATCAGATAACATGTACAACAGACTGACACGCTAATCAGATACTATCTACAATAGATTGATAGGTTAATCAGACAACGTGCACAATAGACTAACACGCCAGTCAGATAACATGTATAACAGACTGACGTATTAGCCAGACAACGTGTACAAGAGACTGACATGCCAGTCAGACAACTTGCACAACAGACTGACACGCCAGTCAGACAACATATACATTAGACGGATACGCTAGTCAGACACTGAGAATGTGACTCATGCCTAATTTGGTGCCTAATACAGAGGAACCATGACATGGCTATGTAGTCCTAGTGATTAGCGTTATATTTCAAAACTTCGCTAACCAATACGATGTATTGTTGTAGGCTACGCTAATCTGTGGTACACCAAACTCTCATACCTGAACTTGTACATATGATATTATACGACATAAAATTGGAAGGGTTTAGGTAGAAAATATGAATGTTTTTAAAGCCTTCTTCTCAGGGCTGTGTATCTCGTTGATATGATTAAATGTAATATTATAAACAGACATCGGGTCCAATTCCAAGTCCGGAATTGGAATTTATTATTTAAAAAAAAATGAATTGGAATTGAGAAATTTGGAATTGGAATTGGAATTGAGAAATTTGGAATTGGAATTGAAGTTTCCTACAAAAAATTAAATCCAGAAATTAATTTACTATTTTTACAATGTTAATTCTTACATGTGGTGTTACCAATATACTGGAACCACAATGATCCAGAGCTTTGATTCCTTATATATATATATATATATATATATATATATATGTATATATATATATATATATATATATATATATAATGATAGGCACACCGACGGTGGCACCCCAAGTGAGCATTTAACCAATTAAAGTGGTCTGGAAACCATGAGCTCCGCCACCCACTATGACACCACCACATAGCATACCTATAATATATATATAGAGATATTGCTATTTAGGAATTAATTAATGCTATCATCTCACCGGGAATGCCAATCTGGGGCCAAACCTTGCCCCTCCTCTCCTAAACCTGTGACTACTATAGCCTGTCCTTAGACCTAACTGTTTAATAATCATTTGAGAGATTTTGTAAACTTACCATATGTCATTGGTTTAGTACCCAGCAGGGTTGTGAAAGTAAATACAGGATCTGACCCTGCTGGGTGGAACTAAGCAAATACATTCGCTTCATATATATATATATATATATATATATATATATATATATATATATATATATATATATATATATATATCAGATATGCACACTGACTGTGGCACCGCACGTGAGCATTTAACCAATTAAAATGGTCTTGATACCATTGGCTCCACCCACAACACGGTGACACCACCACCTAGCATGCCTGTAATATATAGAGAGATATCTCTATTTAGGAATTTACCCCCGTTCAATATTTAGAACAGTCAAAATTAAATTAAGTTAATTTATCATTTTATTTTTAATTCAGAAATATTACTTCCATGATAATCCTACTTGGAATATAAACTACTCGGAGTACCTACTCATGGTAAACAAATTAGGCAAAAAGAGTCGGAAAAAACGGAATTGGGATTGAAATATTTGGAATTGGAATTGAATTGGAATTGATAAATTTGAGGTGGAATTGGAATTGACCAAATGGAATTGAGTGAAATTGGAATTGACATAATGGAATTGATTATAAATGCTCGGTGTGCCTGCGTGATTTCGTATTTTCTGTATCCCTATCGTTTCCTTTTCTGAATTTTTCACAGTATCTGATAGACATTCTAAAATCCCAATCTTCCCTTTATGAGATCCTATAAAGGTTAAACAGCTAGGCAATATGTTAGGCGAGATACAATTGTAGGATTGGACTGTGCATCTATCACAGTCACCGAGTATGAATCCATTGACATTTTCTACAATTAACTTGCACATTTTATTTTACTTTTCTTCTTATGGAAATATTGTACAATTATTTGTTTATTTGCAATAAGAAAATAAAATATGAAAAGTCTGTATGGACTAATTAAAACTCTTACGCGGAACATTGGAAATATCATGTTATGGTGACTGAAACAGTAAGCTATCAGTATAGCAGATGAAAGATTTAGGCAAAAGGATCACCATTCCAAGAAGCAGTAACTTAATACAGTTATACTTATTACTATTATTACTATTATCATGATGTATCATTTTTAATGAAAACGTGAAACATTTGAATATCACCAAACAAACGATATTATGAAGAACAAGAACAAATACGTTTTCTCATACGAGAACACGATTAAGACACTAATCAAAACAACCGATCATGAATTGCTTCGCGTTGGCTTAACTTGATTATAAAGAGAAAAACATCAACATCTCGTTATTATTAATTAATTAACATCAGATAACAAAACATTACCAGTCTACACTCTTTATTCATAACATCAATTATGCCATTCCTCTGACACCGCGTTACATTATTAGACTACGTTTTATATGTTATAATGTGAAAGCAAATGGGCGTCTATAGAATTAAGGAGAGTTTCACTCCAAGAATAGTTAACATTCGGACGAAACGCTTATCAAGCACAGAGTGCACTAAATAACTATTGGTAGGAAATAGCACTAAAAACGATTATAAAGCTATGTTAGTGAAGAAATGGTTTGGTTCATAAAGGTAGGATATGTTTGATTATTCGAGCCCAAAATAAAGCTAAGGTCAGCATCAGTGTTGTCAACATGTTCTATGTATAGGTTTCTTTTGAACCAGGGAACATTACTGTTGAATGTAAACTGTAGTGTCAAAGTAGTTAACTTGTTTATGTAGTAACTCATCTTTGAACCACACGCACGTTTTGTATCCTGCAAGCTGTGGTCTGAAATGGTATTTGTGTATGTGGTTCCGCTTTTGTACGTAGCCTTTACTGTGGATGTGACATATTTGTCGCGTACAAAAAACGGACTTGCTGGACCACACAGGCTGATGAGTAACTCAGACACATATATAGGTATATGTATATATATATATATATATATAGGTATTTGGAAGTGTAGAACATATTATATTTTGATTGATGTATGTATAATTTAATTTATGTATAGATTTATGGAGGTATAGGTCTTAAGGGATGTTTACAGGTTGATGTTTGGGTCTAGTGCCACTACATATGCACAATAAATAATGAAACACACATCAACACACACACGCACGCACACATCAACACACACACACACACACACGCACACATCAACCCCATATATATATATATATATATATATATATATATATATATATATATATATATATATATATATATATATAAATCAACTGGTAAGAATAATTTGAATTAAGTTCTGTCTGCTTTCAGATAAAACACCAATTACTGTTTATATTAATTCATTTTAGGATTGGTTCATTTGAGTAACGCGTAGTCCAGGTAGATAAAATATGAACCAGATTAGAGTATGACATCTATTGTCGGTAGATTATCTGAGTTAAATGAGAACTTGATAGATCGCTCTGAGACTAAACATATCCAGATGAAGGGCTTCCAGTTATTTATGGAATGTCTTTGACAATGATCATCGGCGGCAAAGGGGATCATTCGACCTGAAGGCAATCGCTCACTTTGGATAGAAACAATAGAACATTGAATTTACCATCCCAGAAGTGGACCTCTTTGTTTAAGGACGCCTTTCACCCTCAAGATTCTCCCAGAATGTCATCAATATTAGAACGTATGTCGGAAGGAAACCGGAGACCATCATCGAAAGACACCAGATGAGAGTACATTAGCGTGCAATAGTCAGACAACAAGTGGAGTAGTGTGGTGTTCTATAAAGAATTAACATTTAATTTGGAGTTTACTTATGGCAGGTCAAGGGTTTGAGCAAAATGTGGAGATACCATATTGCTGCAGATTTTATTTGTTGGCGTCCCATGAGCAATGTTTCCGTCATGGTGTGTAGAAGTACTAAGGTTCAAGTTTAACGAGTCCTGGCGACAGTGAATGACTACATAAATAATAAAATTTACAGTTATTTTACGGTTAGCAGCCAATAATCATTTCCAGACAAAACCGTATTCATGTACGATAGACGAAGTGGAACGTTCAATAAAAATAGCATGAATTATCCAATGATCTGAAGGTGATCAACGGAGTCAGGAATGGCGTGAAACGAGAATTTAAGCAAACATAAAACAATAAAGCTATATCAGAGAGATTCTCCTGTATTATTATCTGAAAGTAACAGAATAACATATTAAATCTTACCCTGATACATATTGCTGCTAGATTTTCCGTACATGCATCATAGATATTCCAAAATACCTAGTGATGTACATATGATTATAGGCGATTTCCTCAAAGAAGAGTAGACTGTAATCCAGATTGTGGCATTAAATATTGAATTTTGTTATATTTATAGACTGTTACTAATTGTTAATATCAAAATATTCCTTACTATTTATAATACTTTTTACATTGATAAATATAATAAGATTATTATGTTCGTAAGGTGTTCACCAGTATTAAAGCGAAAAAACCCAAATTACTCAAACAATGTTGCTGTTATAACAAAGAACTCTTTCCCAAAGTGAAGCACAATGAAATCCCCGAAGGATTATTTTTGAATGATAGAAGTCGAAAATATCCAAACTTTAATAACCACTTCATATAGTAATATTATTGAGATTCTAAACATATATATAACTGGTGTGACTTTTGTAATTGAATTTTGTAAATTTCCAAACACAATATGCACGTTTGTTCGTTCTTTATTGCAAAAACTTGGTCTGGAGAACAGTTTTACTTGTTTCAGCTGGTTTGGGTTACAAAGATGCACATATTTCGTAGAAAACTAATTTTCTATAATATATTAATAACCGAAACATGGATAATTGAAATATGATTAATTGAAATATAACTAAGTGAAATATGATTAATTGAAATATGACTAACTGAAAATTTACTAAGTAATTAATAATGCGAAATGTAGTTTGAGTCTTATAATCACCTCTGATTTAGTTATGGCTTTTTGTTTAATGATGTTCATTTATTCCTATTACTAACTCTTTGGTTATAATTACATAATGCTTAAACATTCACATTATACCACATTTCCGAGCTCAAACAGCTTAAAAACGTTACCAATTCATAGTGGTGCGTTTCAATGTGGTCATTGTAAATATGATGCGATTTTTGTCACAATTTAAAATTCCAGCTCCCTACTTATAATGTATCACGAATTCTACGTTTATACCAAATCGCTATACTTTGAGCAGTATATCCAAATAGCCATACCTTAATAAACGTGGAAATGACCATTCCGAGAAAAGCCGCATTTCATCTAATTCAAAGATGGCTGTTCTTTAATGAGATTGGGAGCTTTGTACCAATATGTAACTTTAGTATGTCTTCGGTATATTTTACTGGATTATTAAATTAATCTGTGGGTACAAAATGGCTTCTTCGTTGTCTTTTTCTTATTCTTCATGCCCATGCAAACATCACCCGGATGAGTAGTGATCTAAGACAATCTGACAACTAGGACTAATACTATGACAACGTAATGGGTAGAACGAACATAATCTTGATTTCTTGGTGGGCTTCTCTTGGCCATCAAATGATTCTGAAGGAAATCCAGTCAAGTTAATGACACAGATAAATCTATTTAAGTGCGCCATTCTGGACTAGCTGTAAAGTGGACCTAAGCACTCGACGAAGTCTTACGTTATCATTATTGACGGTGCAGCTTCTATATATCTGTGTCATCAAAACAAGACCTGTAATCCATAAACGCAATCTATCTCAATTTAACTTACACTGTGCTGGCGGTGTTTTGAGTGTGTTTACCCCGAAGAAAAGCCTAAACGTTTAGTCTAATTATTCAGCATACAAAGAACGAAACTTAACTGTTAATGGAACTGAATATTATTATATTCTTGCTCAGAAACATGAATTAATCCACCATTTTACAGAAGTCACTTATAGGTAAATTATCTTAATTTAAGAGATAATTAATTTCTAGGTAGATACATAAAAGGTGAGACAAGTAGAAGGAGTTAGCGTTACGCCACCTTTTATAACTTTCATTAAGATATACCTGACTCAACAGTTATATATAATTCAAAGTCATTCCTACTATTTTAGTGGCATAATGATTTATCACTCGCTTTATATGGAAGATTATCTCTCTCTTCATTTAGTTAAGTTATGACATTATCAATCAATTATATTATTGACCCCAATTGTTTCTTATACAGCTCTGAAAACAGATCACGTTTTGTCCCGATGATGATCTTGAAACCAGATTAGAAACGAATTAGGTTACGAAGTTAGGGATAAATTATTGATGACAAAAATATGTTCCTGAGTAAGGGATGTACATGAGTAGAAAGGGCAAATAAACATGTGTCCCTTCTAACCTTTTCTTTGGCCAATTTATTCTTTGCTGTCTTTGCATTCTATGCAGTTGTATGGTTCACATAAACTTATTTACCTTAATATAATAAGAGACAATGCTAATACAGAAGACGTTGATTATAGATGATATAATTGAGATAATAATAATAATAATAATAATAATGTATATTTAATAAAGCGTCCTTACTAACAGGAGTCATTTAAAAGCGCTGTACAAATAATATATAATATAATAATACCCCAAATAATATGTCTGGGAAAACCCTGTAATTATTTAAAAGATAATAATTATTTATCTGTGAAAGCGACCTTGAACAGCTGTGTTTTAGAAGAGATTTTAAATTTTCAAGAGACGACACCTTTCTAATGTCTGCCGGCAACCTATTACACAAAGTGGGGGCTGCAATACTAAACGTACAATAACCATACTTGAGCCGAGACACTGGTACCTCTAATAGTATCTGACTGGATGACCTAAGTTTTCGGGATGACTTCTATTGAATACCAGTTCACACAGGTATTGTGGTGCCATACCATTATTAGATTTATAAGTTATTAATAATACTCTGAAATGGATGCGCTGTCTAACAGGTAGGCAATGTAGGTTTTGAAGAATTGGGGTGATATGATGATATTTCGAGTATTTGTCACTATGCAAGGTGCACTATTCTGAATTCACTGAAGGCGATTAATGTTATAATCAGATATGCCATATAACAGGGAGTTACAATAGTCTATACGAGGTGTAACAAAGTCATGAACTACAGTTACAAGCGATTCTTGTGTCAAGAATGCTTTTAAACAGTGGGTGTTCTTAAGATGGTAGTAGGCAACTCGGCATACTGATGTGACATGTTCATAGATGTTAATACATTGGTCAAAAATAATCCGTAGATTGTTTACTGACCCATTAGGGGTAATCGAAGATACACCCATCTGTAATGCTGGTGTCTTTAGGGATTTAACACAATGTGGTGATGACAAATATATAATATTTGTTTTATTATCATTTAGTTTTAGAAGATTTTGAGTCATCCATAGCCGAATATCAGCAATACAATGTTCTAAATTCTTCACGGAAGAGTAGAATTTAACTCATTGTCAGGATCCAGTGATATATACAGCTGTGTGTCATCAGCATACAAGTGATATTTAACCCCATATCGCTGCGCAATGATCCCGGGAGGACGGGTATACATTGTGAAAACCAGAGAACCAAGAACTGAACCCTGTGGTACACCAGATAACAAAAACTGAATGTCAGATATAATACCATGAACAGACACTCTCTGGGAGCGTTGTTCCAGATAGGATCGAAACCATTCAAGTATTTGACCTGACAGACCAAACATGTATTTTAACCTAGAGAAAGGTACATTATGGTCAACCTTATCAAATGCAGCAGACAGGTCCAGAAAAACGAGTAGTACTGGCATACTTTGATCAAATGACATTATATTATAATTTTCACCCGAACCAAGCCTGTTTCAGTGATGTAACCACTTTTATTAGCAGACTCTAGTGATACGCTATGGTTATTATTGATTAAATATTTGTTTTGATGGAAAGCAATTGCTCTTTCTGTAACTTTAAATAAAATGTAACAGGCCTGTAATTGTCTAGAATATTACATTCCATATTGTTTTTTTTAATTAATGGCTTTACAGGTGCAGCTTTCGTGGATCTTGGGAAAACATCCAGAGATAATAATTTATTAACTATATTTGTAATTGGGACTATCAGAACATCCAGAAAATCGTTCACAAGTCGTGCAGTCATAAGGTCAACAAAGGTAGACAAAGTAGCAAAATAAAACCAGGTCATGCACATACAGTTACATCTGAATGTGTTTACATCTATATGCGTCCCCGTCTAGACTAATAGTAAATATTTCAGAGTTTTAAAATATAAATAGTTCCCAATTTCCTTACATAAATGTCCTTACGACCGACCGATCGTAAGTTGATCTGGTCGTAAGCCGGCCTATGTTATAATTACCTTGCCTATATTATACTGTGTAATGCTTTTATAATCATCTTTAAGTCATACTGCCTGGTCGTAAAGTCTAAGTTGCGTAGGGCGTAAGTCGAAGACTAGCTGTATTATAATAATGTGAAAGTTAGTAATTGCAAATTGTTTTTTATCCACAGCAATATAGGTAATAAAACGATGATAGGATTATTCGATGTGCTGTGGCTTGTTGTGTCACTTAGAGAAATGCTGCGATATAATTTGGACTGTGCTTGTGTCTTCGATATTATCATGACGTATGCATTTTGTTGCAATAATATAAATCATATCTCGGGATCTAGGCCCCTGCAGCTGCTCGCTACTAGACTATCAGCGTCTGACTGAAATATGCAAACAACAGTATGGAAATATAACTAAATCAACCTTGATATATCGACGTTAGTTATACATGTGACTGAAACTATTGTACGACATTAGGAAAGGAAGCCTTGCAGAAAATGTCATGAAAACAACATTGTTGTTGTTCTCAAATATTATAATAGAATAGAAATAACGAGAAAATGGTTAGTTATTGATAAATAACATCTAAAATATTTATTAGCATAACTTAATCTGTTTCTTCGATTAAATACAGTTTATGACACAATACTTCAAATAATTGAAAAGCAAACGCCCAATTAAACGTTTTCAATCCGAAAACAAAAAATTGTAATAAATGTTTTCCTTGTGGGGATTTGATTACAAGTTATATATGTTTAATATTTGATTAATATAGACCATCTTAAAACACCCAGTCTTCCATACTACTACTACTACTACTACTAGTATCACTTTAATATATCCAAAGCGTGAAATACACAATATTTGTAAACTACAAATGGGGGAAAATCAGTACTTGTAATATTTTTCTTACTCAAACAGAAGCAATTTTATTCATTTGCTCTTCTAAACTTCACTCTGAAAAATAGCAAATTGGGACTGTGAACCAAAAACTCGATTTTACAGAAAAATGTGACATGATGGGAAATAAGTACGGACAAGAAGTGACAGTCAAAATATCAGAATATCAAGAATATGATAAGTGATTACTAGGGCCTATATATATATATATATATATTATATATATATATATATATATATATATATATAAATATATATATATATATATACATATAATATCATATTTAGTATACCACTGTAACAATAATAATTGTATAGACCATGAATAATACAAATGGCCGGATTTTAAATGCTTGGAGAAACCAATACCCAATCATACTCGATTTCTATTTTAAGGTATATGAATGCATAATTATATGTACCATTGATGACAACTGCAACAAATTAAGGTAAATATTGTACTATTCTTGTGTACTACTAATTAGTCAGCATTTAAAAACTTTCAATGGACATTATATGTGATTCTGATTGTAAATTAAAGTTATATTATCTTTTATGACTACACTTTTATTATTCAATTGTCGTTGATGTGTGTACACATTTATATTCAGGTAATATTTGGAAATATATTCGTGAACTAGTCATGAAAGTCTTCAAAATCTAGGTACTTTTTGTCGAATACGAATGCGAATAATATGCAGGTGCTATTTGAATTTAATCGAATGGGAATACCGAATACCGATGTCCTATATATTGTTATTGCATTGAAGTTTTATTTTACTACAGTCATAATTCACCTTGGTATAAATACAAAACGCGATATAAAATTGAACAGATAACATCAGCGCTAACGAAATAAAAATAGTATATTCCTGAACTGTTATACAAGACTAATGCCTTATGTTGTTGTATTAATATTTCTTAAAGCTTGGAGAAACGGGCTTTTACTGCAAACTGGCAAAGACGAATACTGGCCATGGAGATAAAATACGACTACCAGGTGTTGAACAACGCTTATATGGGGCACGTCACTTCGCTTATGCATACCTGTATGAAAGCTTGTGTTATTGTTGATGGAATATGCTACCGTTGATTATTCTGGTGTTATTGCACGTTTATTTTTGAATTTGATGTTATCTTTTAAATGAAAGGTCAGTGATGACAGTGACATATATGACAATGTAAATATCTGTAATAGTCTTGGTGTTTTCACCCCAAAACAGAACTTTCATAACCAATAGATTGTTTGAGTTAAGTGTTCGTGGTTAACTCTCAGCGGGACTGCTTGTTTATATATTCAATCAGTGTTATGTGTTCACAGGGGAAGTGAGCGGATGTTAATTGTACATACAATATAATGGCTACCACATAATCAAAGGCAGGCAATACATAGTATGATGTAGCTACTAGACGTATATTAGGAATATATACAACATGGAATCAATGCCGTCAACAGACCAATGAATATTCAGGATCATGCCATTGGGTTTCCCTACATTGAAAGAATGTATCACCTTCATGTCTGCCAATGGTGTCAGTGAAGATGAGGTTCGAATATTTGGATCTCGTGATAAAAGATATACCTTGGGGGACTGGATCAGCAATTGTGAAGATTTGGATCAAGCGTTTAAACTAAAAACACTGACAGGGAGCAAAAAATCAGTAGTCGATGTTAACCATAAACAACAGGTGACATTCCAGCCCCTGATGACTTATGTAAATTGCGAGATACTCAGTTGACTCCATAAGGAAAGCCATCATCGGATATTATACTCATGACGTTATCATGAAGGCTAAGTAGATTTTGTTTGATAAGATGGACAATGACGTCATTAGTGCCATCAAAGATCGCTGTGATGAAGATACACGTTTTAAGGTCGATGCCGATGTAAAAGATATCTTGGCAGCAATGGCGAGGCTGGATAAGGCAACCCATACTCCAATATTTGCAGTGCCATCTTGCCAAATAAATAACATTCCGAGATCTCACCCCGAGGAATTGAGCGAAAAATCAGTGATGTGGGGGATGAGATCAGCCGTTATCCCATGAGTAGATCTATATTCCGCTTGAAACAAACGGAAAATACAATCATCCGATCAAGGTACCTGATCAACCAAATTTAATATGGAAATCCGTTCCAGACGAACGGACTAGGTGAACTCACAGGAAGAAATGGAATAGTAACATGACCTGACTATTCAGATACCCAAAGGATTGTGTTACACTGAGAGATATGGTGGGATATATTTAGTTATCAGTGGTGCGCTCTAAAGAATGAAGCGTGAGGAGTAAAATAAGATATTCATCATTGTTGTGATATTACATATCCCTACATTTAGTTGTTTGTATTAAATTTGTTTAATTTGCTTGTTCTTAGATATATGTGAAATAATTGTAACGTGAATACTATGATTAACAGCACAGTATCA
This sequence comes from Paralvinella palmiformis, assembly GCA_025642065.1. Taxonomy (NCBI): domain Eukaryota; kingdom Metazoa; phylum Annelida; class Polychaeta; order Terebellida; family Alvinellidae; genus Paralvinella; species Paralvinella palmiformis. Next base: position 147,768 of record JAODUP010001023.1, on the reverse strand, counting down.
GGATTAGTATGAAGTATTCCCATCCCATTTTATCAGAAAAGCCTGATATTATCTTTCACCACTTTCAACTAAATCTTGTAATTATTACAGTCTAATTCGGATTCACTTATCAACGGTTTGATGTTATGGACATGTAGCTGACGGTCAATGAGTGTAAGGCCAATAATTCCCAATCATGCTATATAGCTTTTAGATCTTGTGAGTTTTCAGGCTCCACCAAGTTTAGTTATGAACCGGATTGAGATAGATGCGTAGTACAAGCCGATTCGGTACTACTTTATCACGATAACGTACTCAAGCCAAACAATGCTTAAAATATACAGATATATTTGAACTTGACAGAGAACAAATTCTTGGAATAATGCTTCATTCCGGCATAGAAATATCTTTTGACTACCATTTCTTCGTAACAAGCTAAAATTGAACTAATCAGTCCAAGGAACAATCCCCCGGGTGCGTATTTTCCACACCTGCCAATAAGTAGCCCACTATAGTCCTTTTCTTTTTTATCTTTCAGTTAATAAAGGTTTTCTTCGTGGTTGTCTTGTGTGGAAATCGACTTACATCAGGCGCCCATTTTTATGGCCTACATATCCACAAGGAAAGGTTAACCACCTTAATGTGAATAAGAAATATCCTTCCTGCAGTGAATCAGTTCAATGGTGCCAAATATATTAAGTTTCGGTCATACCTTGCTGTATTGACTTGAGAGAGACCAGAATAAAACCGAATTACTCCATCTGCGAAGGAGTGTTACAACCTCACTATGTACAATATCAAACTGTCCAGCAATATGCCCTTTGTTGGCTGACCAGCACAATGGGTATAATCAACCTGCCATCTCGTTTTAATTCACAAACGCCTTAGGACCATTCCTTCAGTAGACTATTGCTCAGAAAGAACGAGAAAGGGTTTCACGAGTTCACCAAATACTTATACCTAAGTCATATATTTGATAATCATATAGTATTTAAACACTGCTCTCTGAATATATTACTGCATGCGATGCTGCCTAAATTTTTTTAAAAAAATTTTTTTTAAAAATGGGGGAAAAAAAGGGGGGAAAAAAAACCCCTTTTAAAAAGGTAAAAAAAATTTTTTAAATTTTTTAAAAATTTGTTTTTTTTTTTCCCCCCCTTTTTTTTTTTTTTTCCAAATTTTTTTTTTTTTTTTTTTTTAAAAAATTTTTAATTTTAAAAAATTTTTTTGGGGGTTTTTTTTTTTTGGGTTTTTTTTTTTAAAAAAATTTTTTTTTTAAAAAAAATTTTTTTTTTTTTAAAAAAAAAATTTTTTTTAAAAAAAATTTAAAAAAAAAATTTTTTTTTAAATTAAAAAAAATTTTTTAAAAATTTTCTTTTTCCCAAAAAAATTTTAAACCCCTTTTTTAAAATTTTTCCCCTTTTCCCAAAACCCCCGGGGGTTTTTTAACCCCCAAAAAAATTTTTAACCTTTTTTTTTAAAACCCTTTTTAAAAGGTTTTTGGGTTTTTTTAAAAATTTTTAACCCCCCCTTTTTTGGCCCCCCCAAAAAAGGAAACCCCAAATTTAAAAAAACCCCGGGAAAAAAAAAATTTTTTTTTTTCCCCCCCAAAAAACCCCCCTTTTTTTTCCCCCAAAAAAAACCCCCCCAAAAAATTCCTTTTTTTAAAAAAAAAAATTTTTTTTTTGGGGGAAAAAAAATTTAATAACCCCCGGTTTTTCACAAACCCAAAAAAAAAACCTTTAGAAAAAAAAAGGGGAAAGGGTTTTTTTAAAATTTTTTTTTTAAAAAATTTTTAAAATTTTTTTTTTTAAAAAAAATTTGAAAAAAAAACCCCCCCCTTTTAAAATTTTTTTTAAAAACCCCCCCGGGGGTTTTTTTAAATTTTTTAAAAAAAATTTTTTTTTTTAAAATTTTTAAGGGGGGAAAAATTAAATTTTTAAAAAAATTTTTTTTTTTTTGGGGAAAATTTAAAAAAAAAAAAAATTTTTTAAAAAATTTTTTAAATTTTTAAATTTAAAAAAAAAAAAAATTTTTTTTAAAAAAGGGGCCCCCTTTTGGGGGTTTCCAAAAAAATTTTTCCCTTTTTTTTAAAAAAAAGGGGGTTTTTTTCCCCTTTTTAAATTTTTTAAAAAAAATTTTTTCCCCTTTGGGCCAAAAAAAAAAAATTTTTTTTATATTTTTCCAAAAAAAGGAAATTTAAAAAAAAAAATTTTTAAAAAATTTTTTTTTTCCCCAAAAAAAAAAAAAACCCCAAACCCAAAACCCAAAAAAAACCCCCCCCCCCCTTTTTTAAAAAAACCCCCCCAAAAAAATTTTTTCCTTTTTTTTTTTAAAAAAAACCCTTTTTTTAAAAAAAATTTGTTTGGTTTTTAAAAAAAAAAACCCCAAAAAGGGGTTTTTTTCCCAAAATTTTTTTTTCCCCCCCCCAAAAGGTTTTCCCTTTATTTTTTCCCAAAAGGAAAAAAAAAAAAAAATTTTTTTTTTTTTTTTTTAAAAAAAAAAAAAAAATTAAACTAAAAAAAAAAAAAAAATTTTTTTAAAATTTAATAAAATTTTTTTATTTTTTAAAAATTTTAAAAAAATATATATATATATATATTTTAAAAAAAATTTTAAATTATATTTTTTTTAATTTTTTAAAAAAAATTTTTTTAAAAATTTTTTTTTTAAAATTTTTTTTTGGGGGGGTTTTCCAAAATTTTTTTTTTGGGGGGGGAAAAAGGGTTTTAAATTAAAATTTGGGAAAAAAAAAAAAATTTAAGAAATTTTTTTTTTTTTTAAAAAAAAAAAAAATTTTTTTTTTCCCAAAAAACCTTTTAAAAATTTTTTTAAAGGGGCCTTTTTTTCCCAAAAGGAAAAATTTTTTGGGGCCCTTTTTGGGGTTTTTTTGGGAAAAAGAATTAAAAAAAACCCTTAAATTTTTTTTTTTAAAAAAAAAAAATTTTTTTAAAAAAAATTTTTGAAAAAAACCCTTTTAAAAAAAAAAAATTTTTTTTGGGTTAAAAAAAAAAAAAAGGGAAATTTAATTAAAAAATTTTTTTTTTAAAAGGGGGGAAAACCCCCCCCCTTTTTTTTTAAATTAAAATTTTTTTTAAAAAAAAAAATTTTGGTTTTCCCCCCCAAAAAAAAAAATTTTTTTTAAATTGGTTTAAATTTTTTTCTTTAATTTTTTTTTGGGGGAAAAAAAAAACCCAAATTTAATAAAAAATTTTTTCCCTTTTAAAAAAATTTTTTTAAAAAAACTTAAAACCCCAAAAAAATTTTAAAAAAAATTGGTTTAAAAAAATTTTTAAAAACCAAAAAAATTTTTTAAAAAAAAAATTTTTTTTAAAAATTTTTTAAAAAAAAAAATTTAAAAAATGGGAAAATTTTAAAATTTTAAAGGCCTTCCCTTTTTTAAAAAAAATTTAAAATTTAAAAAAAAAGGTTTTTTTTAAAAAAAAATTTTTTTTTTTCCCCCAAAAAAAAAAAAAAAAACCCCCAAACCCCGGGGGGGGAAAAAGGGGGGGTTTTGGTTTTTTTGGTTGGTTTCCGGGGGAATTTTTTTAAGGGGGCCCCGGGTTTTTTGGGGGAATTTGGTTTTCCCCCCCGGCCCCTTTTTAAAAAAACCCTTTAAAAAAAAAAATTTTTTTTTTTAAAAAGGCCCCCAAAAGGGGAAAATTTTGGGGAAAAAAAAAAAAATTTTTTTTTAATTTTTGGGAAAAAAAAATTTTTTTAAAAAATTTTTTTGGGGGGAAAAAATTTTTTTTAAATTTTTAAAAAAAAATTGGAAAAAAAAAAAAAAAAATTTTTAGAAAACCTTTTTTGGGGTTTTTGGTTTAAAATTTTTTTTTTAAAAAAAGGGGTTTTTTAAAATTTTGGGGGGGGAAAAAACCCCCCAAAAATTTTTTTTTTAAAAACCCCCCCCCCTTTTTTTTGGTTTTTAGTTTTTTTAAAAAACCCCCGGAGTTTTGGGTCCCCCCGGTTAAAAAAAAAAATTTTTAAAAAAAATTTAAAAAATTTTTTCCCTTTCAAAAAAAGGATAAAAATTTTAAAAATTTTTTTGGCCCCCACCCCAAAGGTTTTTTTTTTTTTTTCCCCCAAAAAGTAACCTTTTTTTTTTTTTTTTTAAAAAAATTCTTTTTTAAAAAAAATTTTTCCCCAATCCCCGGGAACCCCCCAAAAAACCCCCCCCCAAAAATTCCCCCCCTTTTTTTTTTCCCCAAAAAAATTTTTAAAACCCCCCCCCTTTTGGGGGTTTTTTTTAAAAATTTTAAAAAAAAATAAAAAAAAAGGGAAAAAAAAAAAAAAGGGGAAAAAATTTTTTAAAAAAAAAAAAGGGGGGTTTTTGGGGGGTTTTTTTGGGGTTTTTAAGGGAAAAATTTTTTTTTTTTTTTTTTTCCCCAAAAAAATTTAAAAACAAAAAAATTTTTTTTTAAAACCTTAAAAAAAAATTTTTAAAAAAAAGGGGAAAAAGGTTGTTTTAAAAAAAGGAAAAAAAATTTTTTTAAAAAAAATTTTTAACCCTTTAAAAAATTTTTTTTAAATTTTTTTTAAAAAAAAAATATATTCTGGAATAATTGTTTTTCTATAAATTCTTCATTCTACGTACCGATGTTATTTGCTATGACCGTTTTTATTTCACTGTTGAATTACTTTAAAAAAACTTTACTAGAAAAATTTACTAATTAACCTGTCGCACACCGCCGCTGAAACCTTATCTATGGAGAGTGGATTGCCTGGCTTTAATTAACATTTAAGTTTTATAACATTTTATATTACTCACATCAACTTCCAACCAATTGCTTTACATGTACTTTCTCAAGTGAAATATCGTATTTACTGGCAATAATTACTAGAAACCTAATGCAGATGACTGCCAACATTAGCGAAGGAGGAAAGTATTGTTAACCAGTTAAATTAAATGCTGACTGGTGAATACTTTACCCCAACTGAAATGCACCATTCAGTATTGACTTGATTCAGAGGTCCTTAAAACTACAACTACAGGCCAATTTCAAATCTTTAATTCCTATCCAAATTTATAGAATGAGCTACTGTGTCGCGAATCACATATTACAGTTAATAAACTACACAAGCCCCTACAATCGGCATACAGAGCGTTCAGTAGTACAGAAACACCTCTAGTAAAGGTACAGAACTATATCCGTATGATGATTGATGCAGTTAGTTAGAGCAAAGGACTCGTAGCCGAACGATCGCAGGTTTGAAGCTCCTTGAGCTGCAATGCTGTCATGTGGAGACTGGATCACTCATCCATAAAATGAGTACCTGACCGGACGCGATGGCTATGTGTTTGAGTAACGTTTTGCGCCTGTAATGTCAGCATGTGTTGAATGATCCCTTGGGAGTTGAGATGTGTGCTGAGTCGAAACAGGTCTGACTCATGGCTAATAACATTTTAAAGCGCCTTAGATCAGCTTCTAACTGAATAGGGCGCTATATAAATGTCATATATTATTATATTATTATTATAAGGAGGCTGACCTCTTGGTTCTTTTAGATTTATCCGCTGCATTTGACACCGTCGACCACATTCTGCTGCTGTTGTGTATGATGACCCGGTTAGACATTATTGGCACTGTGCTTACATGACTGAAGTCGTATATAAATAGTAGGAGTCAAAGATAGGTGGTGTATTTTAATTTCTAGCCACACTACTATTTGGAGCCACTCAGGGTTCGGTCCTTGGGACCCATATTTTCACTATCTATATATTTTCCATTGGATACATCGCACGAATTCATGGTTTAAACGTTCATTGTTATGCCGACGATACTCAGTTCTACATAACATCTGAAGACTACGGTCCTCATATTGACATCCACATTATACAGAAAGATTCACTTTATATCACAGGTCGTGGTTTGAGGAGCTGCCATTGGTCCGACACTAAGAGTACGTAATCTCGGAGCTATGTTTTACCAATAACTCACCACGGATGACTTTGTTAAGAACATTTGTGATTCCGCTTATTTCCACCTCCACAATATTTCATCCATCCGAAATTGCCTTTCTAAAGAGTCTGCCATCATACTTGTACATGTTCTCATCAGTAGCCGGTTGGACTACTACAATCCTCTGGTAGTTGGCATAAGAGAACATCTCTAGCCAAGCTCAATGGAGTACAAAATAGGGCAGAAACTAGAAAGAGAGACCACATTACCCTCATACTGAGAGCACTCCATTGGCTTCCAGTTAGACAAAGCCCTTAACAACTTGGCAACGGACTAACTAACACTACTATTGGACACATATATACCCCAACGCCAGCTAAGAGTTTCTCACTTTGCCCAACGGATATGGAACGATCTCCCATTTCATATCAGGAGCACGGACAAATTAAATAACTTTAAATCTATGATAACGCTTCACTTGTTCACACAGGCATATGGCTGACCATAGACATTATTGTTAACCTGTATATAATGTAAATCTGTTAATTTCATATTGTTAAGCGCATTTGAACTAAGCATTACGATATATTGCGCTATTATAAGTGTTATTGTATTTCTATTGTATTATTATTAGTAGTAGTATGAAGATATGGCTATTTAAGGCTATTGCATATTGAATTAATTACTTAAGCCAAACCTATTTCTTTTAGCCACTGAATGTTAATATTAAATCATCATTAATACAGGGTTTGATGCTTTATGTAAAACAAAAATGAATAAGGTTTTATTTGTCAAAGGTGTACATTTGTTGATCTATTAATTAATGTATTTATTAGCAAATGATCTGATCTAAATAAATACGTTGTTCTAACTTAGTCAGTTAATGTATTTAGTTCAAGCTTCATTTGATGAATAATAGACAGCGGCTATAGAACACTCATGTTTTCGTATAAACAGATTGACATCGTTTGGTAGCTTCAAGAAGAGAATCGTATTTTAAGATGAAACAAAAAGCTTTCTGTGTTCCCCTTATAACGTATCCCTTTACCAAATTATCAAAACCTACATATTGACATATTTCCCCAATTACAAAATATTTTATCTTTTGTAACTAAAATATATTATTTATTCTGTTCATAGGAGATTCTTGAATCAGAAACAACTGATTTTCTGACAGAATCAACTCATGGACAGCTCCCTTGTTTAGATTTTGTTGAAAACATCTTGACTAGCATCTTTTTATGACGATAACTATCGATCTGATTCAATAATTAGTGACAACAAAAGGCACGCCACTCAATCATTTACTTTGTTGGATAAAACCAACCGAACCTTTACAAATGCAGGTATGAAATCTGTTTAGGGACAAGAAAAACGAGGTACACTTGTGTGATATTTGCTTAGCGGAATCCATGGCAATTAGTAATGTGCATCAATGCCATTTCGTAAATGTCATCAACCGTCTGTATGATCGTATTCTACTCTATGCATCCAATTCGGTGATGTTTGCTGGAAGTATAACGTTTAATAAGTATTTATAAAATAATATATATATGTTTTATATATATATATATATATATATATATATATATATATATATATATATATATATATATATATATATATATATATATGTTATGCTGTGGTTGGTTGGGGTTTATATTTCCAGGAAGGGATGCTCTCTTTTCCATGTCGGTGCATTCGAATAAAGCGAAAACTGTTTATCTAGAACTGTGCATACCGTGTCCTATTTGCATATTTGAAAGGACGTCATTTAGTTGAATGGACCTGTAAGTTGCCATTTAGATGGCTGTGGTCGACAAAACCCCTGACTCCGGAATGCATATACTGCTTCGAGTCAGGAGCAGTGGTACTGGGATCAAGCTGCTTGGTTGGTTGTTGCATAAAACAACTTCAATTGTTAAACTTCACTTCAGTATTATGTGGTGTGGAATTATATTTATCTTTGGCAAACCTGGTTAAGTCCATTTTATACTCTGACATTCAATGTTTGATTTAGTCCGTTTTTAATAAATAACATTTAAAAAACCTAATACAACTACCTAGACTACCATCTCAAGAAAACACCTGCACGTTGCACAAATATTCTTTGAAAAACGAATCAATAAGGTATATATAGTTGTGTGTGTGTGTGTGTGTGTGTGTGTGTGTGTGTGTGTGTGTGTGTGTGTGTGTGTGTGTGTGTGTGTGTGTGTGTGTGTGTGTGTGTGTGTGTGTGTGTGTGTGGAAAGAAATATTTTACGAGGCATTGTCTCTTTTTATTTTAAAGTATAGTCTTTCATTTCTTAGCTAGATATAGTCAAAATAATGCAAAATCTAGTTTGATTGTCTAGCTATCAATTGACTAAGTACGAGACAAAGTCAATATTCTTTTTCTTAAATAAAATTGTCAGTGCTTCGTGCAATGTAACACCATTACCTTATAATAAATTAACCGAAAAAATAGATATAATGAAAGTCGTGTATGTTAATTTGGAAAGCACTGAAGCAGCTTTGAATCCAAAGGAAGTCAGTTTGCATTTTTTAGATAGAATCTATATTTACCAGTAAACTCCTTCTAATGTGCAACCACGATAACCTCTCAAGGAAATGTAAATCTAGTGTTCATTGTCTGAAATCTGCATAATATTAAAACCACTCTTGCCTCAAATGACAGTTATTTCTTAATTATATACTATATTCTATTAGGACACAGCTGTACAATTAGAGTACAGTCTCTAAATATACAGTCTAACCTGCTCTTAACGCCACTTTTGGGGACTCACTGAAAGTGGCGTTTATAGACATGTGGAACATCTTGCAATTCACACAGAAGGTCGTCGTTTCTTAATATCACAATATATAATATGTCAGGAATAGCGTGCTAGTTGGCATTTCAAAAGTATAATGTGATTAATAAGAAAATTAATTGACAATTACAATTTGAAAATAACGCCTTTAACAGTTTCTTGTGTTTCACAGATTTTCTAGGTTTGTCTGTTTGGCGTTATGTGAGCCATTATCCGACGGGGAGCTATTTACATCATTACTTTAATTGTCTTAAATGTCAGTTTGCTCATCAAGAATCAATTGTCTTTATACAACACAGTTAAGACACTGTCAGCTCAAAACTTCATGCACACTGCCGGTGGCATAATAATAGGGGAAGAGCCACTATTGGTGAATATGTTGGTGGTATGCGCCCAATGACAATCAGCGCCGTTATTATCGCAACTGGCGGTTACTTGACAGGTAATATTGTCGACCTAGGACCTCGAAACACTCGCGGTTGGCGGCGAGAGGAAGGTGGCGGTTCCAGATAGGTCAGTTTGAATAGGATCTGCATCGGGACTTTGGAAAAGTGGCGTTTAGAGGAGATGCCGCTTCCAGACATGTGGCGTTATGAGCAGATTAGACTGTATATACAAAATCCAAGATATTTAGTGCTATCGGTAGATACAGATGTAATGAAAAAATGCGGAGCTTGTATCTGTTTGATCGAAAAGTCATAATGAAAGCATTTGCTTAATTTTATTTTTTATATATATATATATATATATATATATATATATATATATATATATATATATATATATAATAATAATAATAATTAATTAAATATAAAAAAATAATAAAAAAAAAAAAACAAACCACACAACACACACACACACACACACACACACACATATATATATATATATATATATATATATATTATATAATTTTAAAAGATAGTAAACAATTTAATTAAACGATATAGAAGATTACATGAGACAAAGGATAGTATTAAAGGTATCAAATTTGTCAATATTTTAAAAATATTTTAAATATTGTTGTCTATTACCTGTCTATATTTGGCGGTTCTCTTTCCTTGCCAAGCTTTTGGTATCACCCACATTTTGTCAAAACAGATTCTTCTATTATATCCCACTTTATTTGTGCAATCACAATCACGGTATTGCTATTCAGACGTTCTGAGATAGGGTTCCATAAACCTGTTATTCAAGTTGATGGCTGGGAAATATTGCCTTTTATCTCGTACTCTATTATTTCTGGATATCTGACATCATCACTCTCATCTTGCATCGTCCTCTGCGAGGGCTCAAAGATCAGAACATTTAAAATCCTGAATGTCAGATTTCCATCTTTTAATAATGATAATAATAATACATGACATTTATATAGAACGTTCTATCTAGCTACATACCTCCCATAAAAGCGCTTTATAGTTGTATTATCCCTGACTCAGACGTGTTCCAATGCATCACGAACCTCAAGTCCCAGGGTGCATACTAAGCTAGGTGCTATTATAGGCGCAAAGCAATCACACCCTGTCAGATTCTCACCTCTGGCTGATTGAACCAGTCGCCACATTGAGTTCAGGTGTATCGAAACTGCGACCTTTCATTTAAGTCCTCCCTTAATTAACTATATATGGCGATTTGAATTTTTCATTCCCCAAAATCGGGTCATCATTGAGGTTGGTTATCAAACTTGATCACATTTAAAAGACTGCTGTTTGTTTATTTTTAAAAAAAATTATATATATATATATATATATATATATAATATATATATATATATATATATAAATATATATTTTTATATATTTTTTTTTCAAATTCTAGTGTCCTAACCTTTTTTTGTTTTTCAGCATTCCAAAAGGAACAACGTAGTGTGTCATTCTGAACAATATCTTATATAGACGCTGGTGGCATTTAACATGTCGCAGTGGCTTTTAGTATTTGGAGGCCACATTTCAAAACACAGACACACACACACACCTGATCTGATCGGCTGATTTCATTCTTGTATAAGTGAACTCTAACCACTGCCAAATACATCAATTGTGAGATACTGCTAAGAAAGTTCCAAGAAGAATTGTGTAATATTCACCTGCTGAACATGTTACGTTATCAAATAGCATAGTTTCTTTCCGTCACCATTTGAAGACTAACCTTTTCAGACTTTCTTATCCTTCCTAAGTTTCCGCTCCATCTGATCATTTGTTTATGAACGTTGCATTGTACCTGGACTATGAATTTCTGTTTGTATCATTTAACCTCAAGAGTTGTGCAAGTTTACTTTTCCGATATGGCATTTCCCTAAGACAATAAGGATCTTCTTCTTCATAGGGAGGTACAAAACAAAACTTGAATATTGGGTACTGGTATCACTGAACACTTAACTAACGATTTCTTTATCAACGTTTAATATTAACTTGCAGGAGAGGCCAGAATTGGTCCGACCCACACCTGTAAATCGTACTGCTTCCTTCAGGTAGCGAAATTCTCACTTGCCAAATCTACTCTAGGTGCACAATAGATAACAATTTAAACTATGGCTAGTATGCAACTGATTAATTCGCACCCAGACGTTCTAATCTTCTAGTGTACTACTGTACCGCTTAGCCACATTAGCTTTAGGCCTCTCTAAAGATGAGCCTAATCTGATACACGAATGCTAAATATAAATGACACCGTCATGAACTCGGCAGACTGGAGATCATATGCACGATATCAGATATACACATTGGGAATCTAGCCAATTTAATGGACACCGTCATGTCTCAGTTAATATCATATTACACCAAGATAAGTTAGGTAGAGGATCTCAGCAATGATAAAAGTCGTATGTCAACTTGATATCGGCGTGTCGATCTTTGGTGTCAAAATAGATATCTCTAATTAGGTCTTCGTAGATCGATAAGAAACTACTAGTCTATTACAAATGAGCTGAAAACTGAGGGCAGTAGTTAATCTCGCGATCAAATGAAGGTAGGCAATATATCAGGAAAAGAAGGTGATAAATCGTGGACATGAAGCCGGTCAGTCACTCACTCACTAACTGATCAACTAAACTCACAACAATTCATATGACTCTGACCTAGACAGTTAAAAGACGGGTCTAACTTCAAACCTTCTTCCATACAAGACACAAGCAAGGAATTAATCTTGATGTCAGATTGGCTAACGATATTAATGATGACGGGGTAGTTAATCATGGATATATATATATATATATATATATATATATATATATATATAATATATATATATATATATTTATATATATATATAATAGTTTACATAAATATAATAAGACTATATATAACAATCAACATTATTTATCAGCTAAAGCGTTCTTGAACAGGTGGATTCATCGAAAAGGTTTAAGGGATGTTTCAAGGGATGACACACTAATAATCTTTAATGACAGCCTCGTTCACAAAGTGGGGGCTGTAACACTAAAATCGCCATCACCATATGATTTGAACCAAAAGACAGGTACAGGCAATAGTATTTGAATGGATGATCTGAGTTTGCGGGGTGACTTTTTAATCGACACACGTTCCCACAGGTATTCAGATGCCATGCTATTTCTGATTTGTCACTTCTTAGTAAAATATCGGATTGAGTACGGTTATAAAACGGGTAGCCAAAATAATTGTCGATGAATTGTTTTTCAAATTTTATTGGCATAGTGATTTATCACTCGCTTTATCTAGAAGATTATCTCTATCATCATTCAGTTAAAGCATGACATTATTAATTAATCATATTATTAACCTTAATTATTTCTTATGCAGCTCTGAGATCACATTTTGTTGCGATGTTCTTGAAACGAGATTAGACCCAAATTAGGTTATGGAGATAGGGACAAATTATTGATGACAAAAGGATGTTCCTGTTTGAGGGATATATTTGAGTAGAAAGGAAAATCAAACACCTGTCCATTCTAACCCTTTCTTAGGTCGATTTATTCTTTGCTGTCTTTGCAGTCTATGCATTTGTGTGGTTCATATAAACCTATTTACCTTAATACAATAACAGGCAACGCTAATAAAAAAAACACTGATTATGGCTGCTATAGCGGAGATATGGTGGACAAAGTAACAAATAAGACTCGATTACGCACATTGTGTTACATTTAAATGTATTGACCTCTATAGGTGTCTCCGTCTAGACTAAAAATAAATATTTCAGAGTTATAAAACATTAATAGTTCCCAATTTCCTTATATATATATTTTAACGGCTTCCCAGTCGTAGGTTGATCTTGTCGTAATTCGGCCTATGTTATAATTACCTTACATATATTACATTGTTTAATGATATCATAATGATCTTTAAGTCATACCACTGGTCGTTATGTCGAATGGTCGTAGGTTGCATAGGTCGTAAGTAAACGACTACCTGTATAACGATAATGTGAACGTGTTTTTAACGCAAACTGTGCTTATCCGCATCACTATTGGTCATAACACAATGTAAGAATCATTCGGCTTGTTGTGTCATTAAGAGAGATGCAGCGAAATATTCTTGATATTATCATGACATATGTATTTATTGTAATAATATAAATCGTACCTCGGCACATACGCTCCTGAAGCTGCTCACGACTCGACTATCAGCTTCTGAATCAGCTATACAAGCAACAGTATAGAAATATAACTAAATCAACCTTGATATATCGACATTAGTACTACATGTAGCTGAAACTATTGTACAACTTTAGCGAAAGAAACATTGTAGAAAATGACATAAAAAAACATTGTGTTGTGGTCAAAGGGTATACTAAAATCGAAATAACAAGAAAACAGTTAATTATGGATATATATATATATATATATATATATATATATATATATATATATATATATATATATATATATATATATATATCATCATAAAATGTTTATTAGCGTAAACTAATCTATTTATTGATTAAATAATTTTATAGAAGACTTTATGAAAAGAATATTATTTTTATTATTATTAAAATTACAAAACGGCAAATATCTTTAAACCACAAATGGGGGAAAATCAGTATTTCTTGTTGAAACAGAAGCTATTTTAATTATTTGCTCTTCTAAAATTCACTATATTAGTCAAGAAATTTCGACTGTGAACTATAAACTCGATTTCACACCAAAATGTGGCATGGACACAAATAAATAAGGACAAGTAGTGACCGTCAAATATCAGAAAGTTATGATAATTTAAGTGACAACCTCAAAAAAATAAGAAAGACAATAACAATACATGATAGTGGTAAGGTCAAAATAATAAAGAAGCACAAACGAGAAGAATCTTATTTACTGGATGGGCTTAAATCACATTGAAATAGCATAAAGTTAGTCAAATACTATACATTCTTTGAAATATTAGAACATTTGATTTAAAAAGAAATATGACGTAATAAGGATATATATATATATATATATATATATATATATATATATATATATATATATATATATATATATTATATATATATATATATGAAATAGTAAATGGATATAATACGAATAATAATAAAAATGGCCGGATATTAAACTATGCTAGATTGCTATTTTAAGGTATATTAGTGTATTATCATAAGTACCGTTAATGGCAACTGCAATAAATTAACGTAAATATTGTACTCTTCTTGGGTACTACTGATTAGTCAGCAATTTAAAACTTCAATGCACATTATATGTGATTCTGATTGCAAACTGAATTTATACTATATTTTTTATTACACTTTTATTATTCAATTGTCGTTGATTTGTGTACAAATATTTATATTCGGCTAATATTTGAAATATATTCATGAACTATTCATGAAAGTCTTCAAAATCTAGGTACTTTTATCGAATACGAATGCGAATAATGTGCAGTTGCTATTTGAATATAATCGAATGGGAATACCGAATACCAATATTCTATAAATTGTTATTACATTGAAGTTTTATTTTACTACAGTTATAATTTACCTTGGTATAAATACAAAATAATAAATAGAATTGAACAGATAAGCATCAGCACTAACAAACAAAAAAAAAAACAGTATCTCCTTATAAGGATGTGCGTATTTCGCAGTGTCTTTTAACCTCCCCGTACTTCATTATCTCCCACCAGGAATGTATCAATTAATGAACCAACAAACCTCATCATCATCAGCCAGCCAGGTATTGATATATGACCTGGGTTAGCTTGTGAGACCGATATCATATCATTAACTACTTCATACACACTATACGAGAAGCTATCGTTTCATGTTTCATATTTTGCTATTACCAATTAACCATCCCAATATTATTAAATATAACTTACATATTACTGGTCGCTTCATCGGTCTAGTGGGTAGAGGGTTGCTCTGAAAACTTCCAACTTAGAGTTCGATTATACTCAAGGCTACTGCTTTTGTGTGATGTTTTCTTAGGGGGTGACCCATATGACGCAAATAATTCACTAACTCACTTATTTTAAAACTAGAATTTATCTCATCGTTAATCAGTGCCAACTGGATGAAGTCCAGTCTATCGGAGACACAATTCCTTTTCAGGAAACCTACGAAACATCACTGTCAGCGTCACTATTATTGCAATTTTAGTAATTAGGCTGATCTTTAGTCAAACTTTAAGCTAATATTTCAAGGATAATTTTGAATTTAGATCGAATTTCATCAGCTACGGTTACTATATGACACTTACTGACATGATGGTACCAAACTCATTGTGATATATAAATATATAATATATATATATATAATATATATATATATATATATATATATATATATAATATATATATATATATATATGAGTGTACTAAGAATCATAAATCTTCGATACATCCCAATGACCTTTAATCAAAGACCCAATTCCAGAGAAACATCTTCTCCTGCCGTTAAGTGTAATGTATCACCAGCTAATCACTGACTTGGGGTTGTTTAATGTCAATAAATGTCATTCAGTTCTAGCTAAGCTAACACGAAGTCTCATATTATGGCAATTCTTGATTATTTGGACTTCGAAGAACACTTGCTCTTCCGAAAGGAGATAACCGGCAGGTGACCTGAAGCTCCTTCTGAAGATCATCATTCACTAGATATCGCCCATTAAGTCTTTTTACTGGCGTCTTTGATACCATAGATATGAAGAATAGATTGAACATTGGTCTAAATTGTCTCTGGTGTCTAAATCAAATCTCGGTATCTTCAGTAGTTGTCACACCTTGACAAATTGAGGCCCACAACAACTATCGGTGGACCCATTGTTCATCTCTCGGTGATAATGGGTACTAGAGTTATGGAGGATGAGGAAATTCTTCACTTCACTCGAAAGACTGAGTAAACCTTTCAGCTGATGTATAGATGAGACATCAATGTCATAGGCAGCATTACTGACCTACTCAGTATCGCGTTTACGTCAGATGTTTTCTATTTAATTACAAAACAATAGAACGAAATAACTTAGAATAGAATATCCTGTTTCAGTCAGATATGGAGACCTTCGTCGCCAGCTTCCGGGATATCAGCCAAGTCTCACTAACGTATGGAAATTAATGGAAGATGTCGTGTGCTGGTAGTTAATACTATTCACTTTGTTATATCGGTAACAGAGAACTCTGTAATCGAAAACCAAATTAATGTCGACAAAGTTACAGAGATTGGCAGTTGTGCTAACAACAGAGCTATCAGTTAACTCGTAGAGTTGTGGTATCCAATCTGGCTCGTACTTCTGTTTGTGGGATTTAGTGTTCTTAGCAGGTGTGACCATTTAGCCTAGCGAATGTGAAGCCACTAACATAATGCCTGTTTCTAAACACTTAATACAAGCCTATTATAAATAACGCATGTTTTGCAGTTATTGTAATTATGCTTCCATGACAATAGAGGTTATTTTATTGTTACAAAATAATACCTACTAATCGATTGTTTATGACATTATGACAGAATAACCCGCTATCTAAATAAAACTCCGTGATAATATCAATACTTAGCGGGTCAAGACAGTTTAAATCAGTCAAAATTATAAATATTGAACCTGGTTACAGAATCATTTCCCAAACCATCGCATGATAATATGGAGCCGTTTAAGCATTTTAATCGCGGATTAAACCAATATAGTAATGAAAAAGCAGTATTGTACTACCCCGCTTAAGATAATTTGACTCACGTCAAAATTATGCAACCTTTCTAGCATAAATTTCAGTTCAGGGGACGTCATTACGTCCGATATTACATCACTAAGCTACGTAACCTACATCATAATAAAAGCACTCGAAATAAATAAATTAACAATAAAGGATAAATAGAAGTTACAAAAAAAACTAATATAAGGAAAAAAACATTAAAAACATGAAAGATGTATATACAATTTAGAGTATTGCGTCCTGTTTTCCTAAATAACCTGATTATTTTACGATTTTTGGAACCAATTAATTACATAAAACGGGATATGACTCTATATTAAAAACCGAAAAGAACAAATTTACTGTTAACAAAATACTTATTTGAATCGATTTTTGATATATAATTGGTTTATATTGGTATAGAAAATTGAGTTTGTATAGATAACCACCTATTTAATGTTTAGTAGTTTATTTTTATTTTCCATTTTTTTCAGATAAATATTAAAATAATTTCACTGTTTGCTTTACTTAAAATGCCCATTTAAATTGTATCTGCATAGTTTGCTTAAATTTGTAGTTGGTGTTTAATTAACCTAATGTAATGGTCAATAAAAACTTTCTTTCAAAATCAATTATTCTTCTCTTCATATTTTATTCGTACAATTATGTCTTTTGAAATTCCGCTTAATTCTAAGTAAAGATTATTCATTCTCGATAATTACGCGCACATATTAGAATCAGTATTTTATATGGATATATGGATATGCATTAATGGCCACATAATATATATATATATATATATATATATATATATATATATATATATATATATATATATATATATATATATATATATATATATATATATATATATATATATTAGAAGAAATGGCATTAGGTATTAGGTAATTGAGATTCATCATATATATATATATATATATATATATATATATATATATATATATATATATATATATATATATATATATATATATTTCTATCAGTGACATATTTACAAAGTCAATCGCATCTGAAGATTATTTCAATGGAAACATTATTTATATTATTATCAAATAAAAGACTACTAAGAGTTATATAATTTATTGATGGTGGAAAATGTTTTCTGGCTGAACCAAGGGTGCTCTTTCTGAAAACAGACGTTTAATCAACTCGAATAAAACATAGTACTGACAAATTTATGAAAGCTAGACTATTTACAAAACAGACTCTTTTAAGTAAGATGATATGGTATTCTGATATATAAACTGTTTTTCTATACATTTTTCATTCTATGTACCAATGTTCTTTCATTTTAGTGATGAATTCCTTTTTAAAAATAAATCTTTACTATAAATATTCCCTAATTAACCTGAATGTTTTGCTAACCAGTTAAACTAAATGCGGTGTTGTGAATACTTTATCCCAACAGAAATGCATCACTCCAGTATGAGGATGTGGCTATTTTAAGTTTTTAGCACACTAAACGAACTAATTAAACAAAATGTATTTCTTTTAGCCACAGCATGGTAACATTTTCTCATCATTAATTCAAGGTATGATGCTTCATGTTAAATAAATATGGATAAGTTTTTATTTGTCAAAGTTGAACATCGATATCACTTATCACAACTATGTATATATATATATATATATATATATATATATATATATGCGTGCGTGCGTGCGTGTGTGTGTGTTGATTTGTTGGTGGCGTTATAAGGTCACAAATAACATCCAGTTGGGTTATCATTCCGATAACCTTGGGGAATTTTTATATGCGAATTAGTGCCTCCATTATCGAGAAATCTCTTTATTCAATATTATCGAAAGTATGAAATACACTGTCACAAAAATGGTGTCCATACCTATGTTTTCTAGGTCAACAATTAAGATAAATATTATTAGGAACTAATAGCATATATGTTTATTCCGAATATGCTAATTAACCATCACTATTATCGCATAACCTAGTTTCTCTAATATCTCTGACATGGTAATAAGATACAGTTTATGACATCAATGAGACATCAGGAAGCGGGGAGACCAGTGTCAACGCAGGGTAACGGAATACAACTCTTCACCTCTCAACCATACTGCGTGATGTCCATCTTTGGAGGTCCTTGCTAATCAGCCCCATTCCACAGCATTATTTGAAGATGTGCTCTGTGGGGAGGGGGGGGGATAGGTCCATGATGCGTATAGGTTTTCCTTACGTCCTAGAGTAAATCCATATATTGTGCCTCACCCATCGTGGTTTATAGTGGCTGATCATACAATGTTTCCAGCATTTGTTGTATATCCACTATGACAATATCTGGACTGGGGGCAGAAACTTGTTTAAATTCGAGACGATTGGCTAGGATAGATTTGTTCGCCTTCTGCAAACAGCCATACTCATCGATGAGCTAGGGAGGTAAAATGCACAACTCATATTCGAATATGCTTTTGTTCAACCCTAACCATTTTAAGCTACTCAATCGGTTTCACTTGACTGGATATTTTGGCATGGAATCCTGACGGAATGAATTTGTCATTTTGTCATCAATCAATATGGTATCGCTGATATGTACCTCATTTGGAGCTATCTCACCTTTGATGATATTTTAAAGTACATCACCTTTACTTGATAGTAGGTGGGAATGTTGTTTTTTCCAACTCTGCACCAACCCGTTGTCCATCAACAGAGCCAAGTTTTCGCCTCTTCTCGCCTCCTTCTTTATGGTTGGTCTGTGCTAATGAGTTATGTGTTTCTTCAGAGTATAAATGTGATTCATGGCATTAATGAGGTAGACAGAGACTGGGAACGAATCAGTTCCGTCAGTGACCAGCTCATGTGAAAGTGTCACGCCTCTCATCCCAGTCTTACCGCCCCATGTATATATACTAGTTAATAACTCTGAAATAGATAGCAGAGTGATTGGACTGCCATATTTGAAATAAGCAGTTTAAATACTTCATCCGACTACGTATTTATAATTATCTTGTAATTTATAAAATGTGTAGCATCAGTGACGTCCAATAATCCTACGCATTGATTCAACATTCTTCGTGATTATAAAGAAACTCAATTAAAACATATTCTCATCTCGATTCCGCAACTCGGCACAATAGTGATGCAGCTGGTGCGTCTCGTTCGTGAAACGGCCATGTATGCTTCCTGTTGCCGTCATAGCTTGTACCAAGTTGTGGTATAAACTGTAGTTTTCAATAATTATATAATATAGTAAAATATATACCTGTGCTTCCATTTTGTTTATCTTTAGCATAATCCGTGACCATGGAAATGTGAATGTAGACACAACTTTTATCTTATTATCATATATACTCAAGAAACTCGGTTTTGCGATAATGGCGATGGCTAATTTGCATATTCTGAATAAATATACATCCTAATGGATCCTAATAGGGTTTATCCTAATCATTGACCTAGAAAACATAGGTCTGGGCGCCATTTTTGTGACAGTATCTTACATACTTTTGACAATATTGAATAAAATAGATTTTTCGATAATGTAGGCACTAATTAGCATATAAAACAAAATCTCCAATATTGTGGGAATGACATACCAACTGGATTTCATCAGTGACTTTGTCTGTACCTGATACAGACAAATTCACCAAAAAACCTTATACTATAGACAGTTCATAGGTTCATCATTATAACCACCGGAGCGGCAAATGGACTACTTCCTGTGTTCCCCTTTTAACGTATTGTTAAATTATCGAAATCTACATATTAACCTATTTTGCCCATTACAAGATAATGTAAATTTTTTTGGCTAAAAGACACAATTTCGAAGAAATTTTCAATCAGCAGCAACTAATCTCTGACATAATTAAATAATGTACAATTCACTTGTTTATATTTTGTTTAAGATGTGTTGATCATCAACTTTGTATGACAATAACTATCGATCTGATCCAATAATTAGTGACAACGAAAGACATTCCACTCAATTATCTACTAAACTGGGTGAAAACATTCGAACCTTTATAATATATAGGTATATAACCTCCTTAGGGACAAGAAAACAAGAGGTACACTTGTGTGATATTTGCTCAGCAAAATCTACAGCAATTAATCATATGCTTTAATGCCATTTCGTAAATTTCATCAACCGTATGCATGATCGTATTCCACTAAATTCAAACCATTCGTTGTTGTTTGCTGGAAGTATATGCTTAAGAGGTAATATATCAGCGTATTTCATGCTGTGGTTGAGAGCTATTTTTCATAGGAGTGGGTGCCATCTTTTTCATGTCCATGTGTTCAAAGAAAACTGTTTATCCAGAACTGTGTATTCTGTCTCCTATTTGCATATTTGAAAGGACGTCATTTAGGCGTTCGGACTAGTAAGTTGGTAGTTAGATGACCATTGTCGAAAAATTACGATCTTGAAATATTATAGGTACTCCTGACTTCGGAATGGATATACTGTTCGAGTGTGGAGTAGTGGCATTCCGATCAAGCTGCTTGGTTGGTTGTAGCATAAAACAACTTCAATTGTATAAATTTCACTTCAGTAGTATGTGGAAATAGATTTATCTTTGCCAAACCTAGTTATGTCCAGCCATTGCTACTCGGATGTCAGGTACCAATACTCTAAATGATTCCCTCTTCGGAGTTTCGACGCACACAAACTTAGTAACTAGTAAGACATTACATGTCTCATCATGAAAAGTGGTTACTTCAGTTTCACTCCATTTATCCACCGCTTAGATATTAGTTCCACATACAGACAGGCAAACAAACAAACAAACAGAAAAAAAAGCCATCCACCCCCCAGTTGGAAGGTAATTTAAGAGAATACCTTTGTTGATCTTTAAAGTATAGTCTTTCTCTTCTAATATAGCTAGATGTGGTCAAAGTAATGAAAAATTTTGATTAATTGTCTAACTTTCAGTTGACTAAGTATGAGAGTAAGTTTATTTTGTTTTATTTAATACAATTGTCAGTGCTTTGTGCAATGTAACACCAGTGCCTTATATTAAAGTAACCGAACACTACATAAAATGAAAGGAGTGTATGTTAGTTTGTCTGAAAATACTATAAAGCTTCATCCTATCAGCTTATGATGGAGCACAAAAGATATTAAAAAATCGAAGAAAAGCACTGATTCAGCTTTGGAATCCAAAAGAAGCCATTTTCCTTTTTCTGGATAAATCTCTATTTACCGATAAACTCCTCATGTGCAACGCGATAACATCTAAAGGAAGTGAAAATCTCGACTTCATTGTCTGAAATCTGCATACTATTAAAACCACTTTTGCTTGAATGGGCAGTGTTTTCTTAATTAGATACATTATATTCTACGTAAAAGGTTTATCTTCGCATGGACTAGCTGTATCACAGTCAAACAAAAAAACTTTAGTATAATGCACGAGTACAGAGCAGGTACAATTAGAGTACAGTTTCTAAATGCATATACACAATCCGAGATATTTTGTGTTATCTGTATTTATATATTTAAATATGTAGGTTATGTCTGATTGATCGAAAAGTCATAATGATAGTATTAGCTTAATGATCTATTTTGTTCTAATCTCTCTCTCTCATTATCTCTCCCTCTATCTCTATCTCTCTCATTCTCTCTCTCTCTCTCTCTCTCTCTCTCTCTCTCTCTCTTTTATATACTATATATATATATATTTATATATATATATATATATATATATATATATATATATATATATATATATAATATATACATAAACGTGATTTATTTGTTTGATCACGGTATTGATATTCAGAAGCTCTGAAGGCAGAGTTCTATAAAACTGTTATGTCCTGTCGATGGCTGGGAAATATTACCTTTTATCGCTTACTCTCTATAATTTCTGGATATATCTCATCATCTCTCTCATCGTACATTACCAACTTCGGGGTCTCAAAGATCAAACCACTTAATTCCCGA
The DNA here is from genome assembly GCA_025642065.1 of Paralvinella palmiformis. Taxonomy (NCBI): domain Eukaryota; kingdom Metazoa; phylum Annelida; class Polychaeta; order Terebellida; family Alvinellidae; genus Paralvinella; species Paralvinella palmiformis. The sequence goes on along the minus strand of JAODUP010001023.1, from coordinate 125,071 downwards.
ATGCCACGTTTCCATCTTTTAATAATGACTATAATAATACGTGACATCTGTAGAGCGTTCTACCCAGCTACATAGCTGTTCTAAGGCGCTTGATATTTATAGTATCCCAGACTCAGGCGTGTTCCAATCCACAACACGTCTCAAGTGCCAGGGTACGCACAGCGTCCACTGCCATTCTAGGTGCAAAGCCATCATGTCCTATCTGGTTCTCAGTTCTGGCTCAGTAAGCTAGTTGCCACATGAGAGCATTGCAGTTTTGGCGCCACGAACCAGCGACCCTTTTGTTGCGATTCCTACGCTCTAATTAACTACGCCATAAGGGCTCTGATTGTGCCATTTTTCATTCTCCAAAAGCGCTCTCTAGCCTTGCCGGTCGGTTGACCAGGTAACTTGACTGTATCATTTGAATTTACGATTCTAGATTTCTGTTTGTCATATATTCCCATGGGTATATATATTTTCAAATTCTAGTTTTATTGCCTTTATTAGTTTTTCCGCATTCTAAAAATAACAACGTAGTGTGTCATTTTGACCAATATTTATATAGAAGCAGGTTGAATTTAGCATGTCGCAATGGCTTTTATTGTTGGCTGCCACACTAAAGGAAAAAACCACACACACATCTAATTGACTCACTTCACTACTTCTATGAGTGAATTCTAAACACTACCAGATACAGCATTTGTGAGACATTGTTAAGAATGTTTCAAGAAGAAAGGTGAATATGTGCTGTTATTTGGAATGTTTTAGTAATGAAAAACAACAACGCGGAACTTCTGTCTGATGTGGGGTGTGCGCTTAGTAGGGCATGTGCGCTAAATACGGAGCTCTAGGGTGCTGGTAACAGTGTCTCGGTAAAAAGAAACTTTTGACGTGCTTCTAATCGCTGCCAGGTTCCTTGGCTTCAGACTAGTCAGTCTGATGGATAATGTGGCCTTGTGTTGTAGTCATTATGAAAGCTATTCCAGACTTTACTCTTACATCTCCTAACCATAGTTGATAATAGTTTCTTTTCTTTAAATCTGGACGATGTAGGAATTATATACCAATTCAATGGAACCGCACTCTATCAGTTCTGGAAAGACTTGAAGGTTTGGAGATCGTTCTCCGAGCAGTGAACTTTTTCATGATCGAAACAATTAGTTTGACATACGATTACTGTTTGTATAACTTAATCTGAAGAGTCGTGCACATTTACTTTTGAAATCCGAAATGACATTTACCAAAACAATAATGTTCTTCATCTTCTTAGAGAGGTACAAAATCCAAACTTGTATATTGGGTACAGGGATTACTCAAACCTGACCTAAGGAGTTCTTTATCAACGTGTAATATTAACTTGCAGCAGAGTACTGAAACAGTTCCTCCCCACATCAGTAGATCGTACAGCTTCAGTCAGGTGGCGAAATTCTCACTTTCCAGATCTACTGTTACTGTATAATCCCTAACAAGTTATACTATGGTTATAATGCAATTGGTTAACTCGAACCCAGAGGTTTTAATAATCTAGTGTACCACTGTGACTCTTAGCCACATTAGTTCTTAGGCCTCTTTAAAGATTAGCCAGTCAGTGACACGAATGCTAAATATAAATGACACCGTCATGAACTCGGCAGACTGGAGATCATATACAGGCTATCAGATATACACATTGGGAATCTAGCCAATTTAATGGACACCGTCATGTCTCAGTTGATATCATATTACACCAAGATAAGTTCGGTAAACGAACTCAACAATGATAAAAGTCGTATGTCAACTTGATATCGGCGTGTCGACCTTTGGTGTCAATATAGATCTCTCGATAAGAGAATATTAGTGCATTACAAATGAGCTGAAAAATTTATGGCAGGAGTTTATCTCGCGATCAAATAAAGGTAACCAATCTATCAGGCACAGAAGGTGATATAACCGTTGACATGAAGTCGGTCAGTCACTCACTCACTAACTGATCAACTAAACTCACAACAATTCATATGACTTTGACCAAGACAATTAAAAGACGGGTCTAACTTCAAATCTTCTTCCATACAAGAAACAAGCAAGGAATTCACCTTGATGTCAGATTGGATATATATATATATATATATATATATATATATATATATATATATATATATATATATATATATATATATAATGGATGAAAAACTCCAATTCGAATGTAAACTATCAACATTATTTAGCATTTAAAGCGATCTTGAGCAGGTGGATTTATAGAAAAGTTTTAAACTTTTCAAGAGATGACACACTTTTAATCTTTAACGACAATCTCATTCATAGAGTGATAGCGGTAACACTAAAATCACAATCATCATATGACAAGTCACAGGTACTAGCAATAGCACACGATTTGAAATACTGAATTTTAACGATTACTTTTCAACTGACACTAGTTCACACAGGTAGTCAGGTGCCATGCCATTGATTATTTTATCACCTCTTAGAAAATTATCCGATTGGATACCCTGTCTAACGGGTACCCAAATTAAGTTTTGGTGAAATGGAGAATTAATTTATAACTCTGGTGTTTTTTTCGGGATTTAATAAAGTGTGATGAGGTAAAATAGACAATATTTGTTCTATCGTGATTTATCATTAAATAATTGCTAAGTATAACGTGGGCTCTGCTCTTATCCGCCATTATCATGAAACGTGCACCACAGAGTTATTAATAAATGTTAATTATTTTGATAACAATGCACTATTTTTAAACAAGAGGCATTGTTTTCTTCATATTTGCTTATTATCGTAGAGGCTAATGCACGTCGAACATAGTTAGCACAATGTGATTGACTGAGTGAATGAGTGGATGAGTGTGAGAGTTAGTTTTATGATTAGTCGATGGGTGGCATCCCTGCAGCACTTCCCATAAATACATATATGACTGTGGCGCGTCGTAGTAGCAGTAATAGTAGTACTAATAGTACCAGGAAGAGGAAGAAGAGGAAAGGAGGTGGTGGAGGAGGTGGTAAGATATATAAGTATCAGTAGCAGATGAACTAACAGAAGCATCACTGAGATGGTGATGATGATTGGAGGAAGAGTAGTAGGAGTTAGAGTAGTAGGAGTAGGAGTTAGATTAGTAGGAGTAGGAGTAGGAGTTAGAGTAGTAGGAGTAGGAGTAGTAGGAGTATGAGTTAGAGTAGTAGGAGTATGAGTTAGAGTAGTAGCAGTAGGAGTCAGAGTAGTAGGAGTAGTAGGAGTAGGAGTTAAAGCAGTAGGAGTATGAGTTAGAGTAGTAGGAGTAGGAGATAGAGTAGTAGGAGTAGGAGTTAGAGTAGTAGGAGTAGGAGTTAGAGTAGTAGGAGTAGGAGTTAGAGTAGTAGGAGTAGGAGTTAGAGTAGTTGGAGTAGGGGTATGAGTAACAGTTAGAGTAGTAGGGGTAGTAGCAGGAGTTAGAGTAGTAGGAGTAGTAGTAGCAGTTAGAGTAGTTGGGGTAAGGGTTAGAGTAGTAAGGATAGGAGTAGGAGTTAGGGTAGTAGGAGTAGGAGTTAGAGTAGTAGGAGTAGGAGTTAGAGTAGGGGCATAGCAGGAATATGCACATGACGCCATCTTCAGAATAAATGTTTCTCAAGTGTACCTCATTAACGTGTTGATGAGGTATTTAGTATCAGAACAATTATTATGTTCAAATGATGATGATGATAACAATAACAACGAAATCAGCAACAACTACAGTGACAATAACAAATGCGGATTAACGTTTATGTATTTTGTCCAACAAATTGCCGACAAATTCCCAGACTTAAAAAAATGACGAATTATTTCCGGTATAAAGTCATTCAACTGATGGTTTTCTTTGTGTTTATAGCAAACACTCATCGGGATTTAACAACAAAAAGACGAGTGTTGTGAGCAATGGCAGGTAGGTCATTAGCCTCAGTCTTCGCCAAGTGATAAGAGGCTTAAAAGGTGTGCGAGCGAGTTAATCAGTGCAAGAGTGGCGCTGCGCGTAGCAGACAGATAGTATTGCAGGTGCCTGTGTCTCGGCTCAAGTCATTTTGCGTTTACTGTTGCAGCCTCCACTTTGTGGAATAGGTTGTCGGCAAATGTTAGAAATGCGTCGTCTCGTTAAAGTTTTAAATCCGTTCTAAAAACACACCTTGCTTTCACAGTAATAATTATCTTTTAAATCTCTTACATGGTTTTTACAAACATAATATTCAGGGTATTACTATATTACATATTATTTGTACAGCGCCTTTGAATTACTCCGGCTGGTAAAGGAGATTTATTAAATATACATTATCACACACACGACACACGAAAACAAACACACACACCACACGACATACACACGCACGCACACGCACACATACACACGCATTTGTCAGAGTTCACAATACTTACTTGAACAAAGTAGTGATGAATAATTTAAATATAATTTAAAATAACATATTATATAAATATATAAGCAAAATCGCTAAATAGAGTATTTAATATTTATGATTGGCCTTCATATAGGGTCAGTGAAGAACGCTGTTGATTGCATAACTCGGTGTAATGTTGAATAAGCTAGATTTAAATTTATTGGTAACATTTAAAGCAAAATAAGGATATTTAATTAATAATAGGATTTACCGTGGATTATTTTTACAGTAGCATAAACCAACAAATATGTATTGAGGATTATTAGTAGAAGATGGGTGAATACTTCTGTCCTCATATATTGTATTATATATTTGACTCAGCATATGGATATGGGCCTATTTATAAATCAAGGTACCTCAATACAAGTACACAAACTAGTCAGCAACTAATTAACCAGATATATCACAGACAGAAATATAAATACGATATGGTATTGTAGGAGATCGTATTATGTTACAGCATTTATCCTTTGGTAAAGTTTAAACGATGGTAGTTAGCAACTAATATTGTATTGTGTTAAATGCCCATATACAGTGTTACCTACATCAAATGTTACCGTTTTCTATGGGCTTTTTAATCTTTCAACATAAATTGTCCTACCTACTTACTTTATTTCTCTAGGAAATGATCTATTCGCCATATGTCTGAAGCGTATTCAGACCAAGTCTACAAATAGTAAACATCCACTCAAGAGAAAACACCTTAAATCTGCCCTACCTGTTATCCACTAACAAACCCGTTCTACATAGACAATAACAAATTCAAAGATTGTTATGTAAGTGTCGTTGGAATAAACAATTACTAACAATTAAGAATGATATTTTGTTCTTATTATTTGCTAGCATGGATTATAACTACCAAATACAGCAATCACCGGAGTTCATCTATTTAAAAAATGTGTTTGAGAATATATTATATATATATATATATATATATATATATATATATATATATATATATATATATATATATATATATATATATATATGGCATTTTAATAGGTGACATGAATATTTATTTGCTTAAGTTTGGCCTTCAAGGTAGAACTGATGATTACCGTGACAGCTTAGTCTACGAAGGCAACTACAGTTGGCAGGTCATCAACCACTCTAATTAACCATATTTATACCAATAACTTTATCATGGATTATCATTACTGTTATAGTTGATCAATTTGGCACTTTTTTCCACTAGGAATAAGTTTGAATCAACCGGTAATACATAGAGGCAGACTATATTCTAAGCAAATTGAACCAAATTTGAGGAGAAAAATTGAAAATCCAAATAGCGCTTTTAATTATTTTATTAAGAAGTATAAAGCTGCCTTTGAGGAAGTATTTCTACTACAGTCTGTTAAAAACCTGGCTTACTTACATGCGTGACCCGACTGAAAAAGATATATAAATTTATTTAAAATATATAACAATATATTTAATAGAGGCAAGAAAATTAATTATTATAATGACTTTATACAAGAAAATAAACACAAAATGAAAACGAAATGGTCAATTTGAAGGAATATCAGCTGAATTTGTTATTGAGGGCCAACTTGTTACTAACAAATCAAATATTGCCTAATCTTTTAATGATTACTTTTCTAACATTGAATTGAAAATGTGCCCTCGATCAGTACCAAATACACCGAATATCTGCCGAACTCCAATTTGCATAGTGTGTTTATTGACCCACGAACACCTTCTGTTGTGACATATACAGTAAGTAAATTAAAATCGTAAATGAATTGTTGCCATGATGAACTATCAAGCAAATGATTAATGCAAAAATTAATAATAATAATAATAATAATAATAATATATATATATATATATATATATATATATATATATATATATATATATACATATATATTGATACATAAACTGAGTAAATAGTATATTTTAGCTGGAATTTCATGAAATTTTTAGATCATTAAATCGCGTTGGTTATACTTAACCTTTCTATCACTCTACCACTAAGCGTATCAAAAAGTAATGGTCCCCACCTTGTAGAGTATAGAATCTAAATAATGGACCAGCCACTTGTTGTCATACGGAATATAATACCCAATGACGTAAGGAGTATGACACAATCTTACCTTCTTCTGTATCACCCAACCTTTATGTCGACATCTAGCAAAGAAATAGGTCTCATTTAAGATGATTTATCTGCAGATGTGCCGGTTTCCTCTGTAGTCTAGTCGTATTAATTCAAGTCACATTTACAAACAAGGATGTGATAATACTCATTTCGTGTAATGCATTTATTCATCAATCATAAATTGCAATGTCACCAAAATATAGAGCAAGCTACATTGTCAATAATGATAATATATGACTTCGTCAAGTGCCTATTTTGACTTTACAACTAATCCGGAATGGCGCAGTTAAGTAGATTTATCTGTGGCATTCACATAACTAGATTCCCTTTATGATCGTGTGATAGCCAAGAGAAGCCCGAAAAAGCAAGGAGGTGGTGTTCACTCTTCTCCTAAAATCGTTGTTGTATTCGTCCCAGTTTACAAATCCTAGTTGTCGCATTCTGATACGAGCATAAAGAAGAAGAAGCCAATTAATCAGCCAGTAAGATATATAAAAGTCAAGGTCAGTCTGTCCAAGGACAAGAAGACCAATCTCATTAAAGAACACCTATAGGACGATCCGTGTAGGGTTATTAATGAGGGAAAAAAACGTTAGTTGACATGTGGCTAATCCCAGACTAGTCAATTGTGATGTCCACTGTTGGGAATAAAATTTCATATGACTACAATATTCCTGATAAATAGTAGTGACATGATCACCATGTGTCATGCAATTTATTCAAATTAGTGGAATAAATAAAAATGCGGACTTTAACATGTGGACTTATTTTTGGTTTTAAAAGACGGAACGAAGATCCTTCACCAAAGTAATTTAATAAAAACAAGAGGATTCTCTATCTCTATGTTCTGTGATGTCTTAATTATTGCTATTAGTATTACTACTGTTATATAGTTATAGGGGATACTTATGCCAATATATTTGATAATGCCGCAGTAAATTATGATATTCAACATCGTGACAACATTTTCGGCGTATCATTGTTGTAATCTACCACGGCGATTAATTAGTGGTTACATACAAAAAGTTACCTATTAAATGGAATATTACTAAATGAAATCCGAATCGCAAGCATTTTTCCCGTAACATTCAAATATATGCTGATACAATTTGTTCAATTTTAAATAACGGGACATAACCGTAGACATAGCCGGAAAAGAGTTTGCGAGTATGATATAAATGAATCTTAGCTTGATTTATTTCTCCTTTAATATCTATAAATGAAACCCAGTGGAAACTCAACTCACAATGTTAAAAATTAATAAGTTTAATTAATGATTACCAAAAAAGTGTCCTATTTAAAGTTTAGTTATTCACTCTTTTACGCCTGTGTTAATTTAATACGATTCTAATTTCGAATGCATTGCAGTAACTGAATACTGTTTAATGCAAAACTGCAATAACATACCAACATATCAACACAGACTTTGTTTAATGCTAGCAACCAATTGGTATTCTTTGAAAACTTAAATCTTCCATGACTTGAATATAATTAGTAAAGGTGTTCTCCTTAAGATGCGACAATTTTATTATTATTCTTACACTCTTTTGTTATACCGAATTTTGAAAAACTTGTAAGAAGAATAATAAAAGTGTCGCAGACTGCTTTTTATTAGTGCGTCTTGTTGTTTAATGATTAATCTTATTCAGTATACGTTAAGCGGTAAGCATCTAAACTATCACTAGTCACATAGAAATCTTCCTGCATTCTGGCCGACAATTATTTATGTACCATTATGTATTCTACTATTCGCTCTTGCATCATAAGTAACCGACTGGAATTAGGATTGACTGATAGGCCATGAACGTAGTAATCACGGTCACAGCGTAAATATTACAAATATATAAACATCCCTCATGTCAGAGGTGAATCTCACTTTATAATGTATTGTCGATTGTTCCGGAAAATGTTATATTGATTTTTTTAAATGTATTTATCAGATAAACTAAATATCATAAATGCCGGCGAAACTTTTATTAAAACCCTATGTTTGTATATACATGCAAGTGTTAATGTTCATTTACACCCAAGTAAATCCCCCTTATAGTCTATCCCCTGACTAGGTCAGGTGGTTTGTATGTCTCAGTGACCCAGGGAGCTATGCCAGTAGAAGCTTTGGCTTCTGTTAGGTACACCCAAGCTGGACTAGTCAATGAGTACAGGCTAGACTGATATGGATTAAGGGTGAGAACACCCGAACAGACATTCCAGTGCTAAAGTCAGAGATATTGGGTCAGACAGCGCCCTCTAATATACCACAATATTATACATCAACAACTATAAGTGAAGGAAATTGTAGATTGAGTTTATGATGATATAATACCCCATTCCATACAACTTTATATTTGTATTCCTAACTATTCTCAATATCCAGGAATAGAATAAAACAAATCCTTCGTATTGTATGTGTGGCCATATGTTCCCATAATTAGGTCTAGTGTCTCGTGATGAGTAGTTATCAAAAGTTCGAGATTTCAGACATTCGCATTGACATTTGATGCTTCAATGTGATAAGAGTTATTAATTATAAAGCGATATTGTATCAGTCCTCATATAGAAGGAAACAAGATAGAGAATTTAATCCACATCACAACATAAGCTTCGTTTATCAAAACAATGAAACCTGAAACGTGTTCCATCTCAGAGAAGGATTTCTAGTCAGTTGGTGGCACATATCTACGCTTATATATATATATGCCCAGCGAAGCGTCGCCAGAGACAAACTTTGTGTTTGGTCACCTTTTATATGGAAATGAATATGAAAATAAGGATATGAGTTTGTTAATTTAAAAATAGCCACGAACAATATATCAATAAAATATATATGAAATTGAATCAATAGTTCTGTTTTACTGCAGCTTGGGTGCACATAGTAGGCTAAATGAGCAATAGCAGTTAGTCCATGGAGGCACCACGTGACATCTTCATCAAATACATACAAAAATATACTACGACATCATTCAGTATTTTATTCAATAACTCAGTCTGGATCAATCGATATCATGTCTTGTTTACATTGATGGTTTTGTTTTACAACTTTCCTTTTTACGTCATTCCAAATTGTTGTAATCGAGTTCCTGTTTTAGGTTATTTGTTGATATAAATATGATTACTCAATAACCAATCTGACCAACTAATGTGCGGTATAGGCTTATTGATCTGATTGGAAATATGTGCTCTTCTGGTTGATATATACACCGTACCATATGACTTACTCACACACATACATACATACATCAGCAGGTGGCCATTATAAGAATATCTCTCACAATGTATTTAAACACAAATACAAAACGATATAATCACTTTGTTTGCTTACTACTTTCGTTATTAAAAATAAAAGACAATGACCATTCTATAAACCAGTATAATGTGAATATAATGTATGTATTTTATATATAAATGAGACGACAATACAACGCTGTTACCGGAAATGTTATAAATAGGTCGTTAACTAACACTTTGGCCACGTCCCGAGTAACACAGTACATGGATCGAGTGACTGAACTAATCAGCGATAAAACTTTGATAAAGAAATTTAACATTTAGCATGCCATATTCCGTAATAACTCAAACAGAGACAAGCGAAATATAAATAAACAAAACTACGTCGCTGATTTCGAGGATCCTTTAAGACGCCGGATCTCATATAGAGATAGATCTTTATTTGGTGACATTCAACACCGTCAATTGTTGTATCACGGTTATGGTTACCTTCTTAGACCCTTTCGTTATCGCCCACCCATCTCGCTATCTCTAAGGTGTGTCTTCTGAAATGTATGTATCTAGATATGGGCAAATTACTAGACGAAGCTGCTTTATAAGACACTCTTTTTCTCAAAATAACAGATGATTAAGATCTGAACCCGAATTGCTCGAGATACATTTTGTATATATTTGATTTATTATAGACGTCTACATAGTATTTCGTTGGTCAATCTCAACACAAACATCCACACAACACAAACATCCACACAACATAAACATCCACGCAACATAAACATCCACGCAACATAAACATCCACGCAACATAAACATCCACACATCTCAAAGGGATCAGTCAGGTCCTGGGATTGGCAAAATAGTTGTTATTTATCTGATATAAGTGCAAAGTATTTAATGAAAAGGTTGTCAGTAATTATTGAGGGGCAGATATAATCTGTTTTAAAACTGAGTAGGCAAATTCCGATGGAGATTAATATCGATGCATACATTGTAAGAATTATTTATGTTTTAATTTTAAATGTTAGAATTCGTCCACTATTCAAACTGTATCCATACACAAAAATGTACCAAAACATTTCCACGATAGATGTAAGCATGCTAAACGATCACGGTGTGAGATGTCATTCTGCTAGAAACTCTGAAACCTGAAACTCTTACATGCATCTACTGGATTAGTCAAATGTTGATCGAATTTAAGCTAAGGCACGCCATCAAATCCATCTTTACTAATGTTGTTTTTACACGATTAGGTGTGTTGTGCTATTATTTATTTATATCCTGATGACCTATTAGGTATGTTGTGCTACTGTTTATTTATATCCTGAGAATCTATTAGGTATGTTGTGCTATTGTATATTTATATCCTGAAGACCTCTAGGCAAACCAAATCTTTTGGTTTGATTATTAATTTAATTTAACGTAGTGTTACAGGTGTTGGGTAATTTCATCTTGTCATTAAGATTTAACATTTTGCCCTTGCTATTTAATTTATTGCGAGATTACCAGATCATCGTGATTTATTGCTTGATTTTAGGGGAAATAGCACACACAGAAACTGGATCATTTTTAAATGGTTTAGTTTTACATCTTTCTCTCATGTGCTATTCTAAAATATGTTCATTGACATGTGATATAATAAATTGATCGTTGGAATTATTGGTATCATATTTTTTCACAAACTAACTAGTCAAAGCTGTCTGTATTTGTGGCTGATACGACCATTCTTAAATAATACTTTATTTTAATTAAAACTATTCCAAAGAAATATAAATCAATATTGACTATTAGTTGAATGAAAATCACCGAATACCTGCCAGTGAATGGCAATATGTGTTACTGTTTATTTACCTTCTATAAGTTCATGATTTAAAAAAGTTTAATTATACCTAAAGTTTTAGATGTTCTGTCTTGTATCAGTTGTTTGGTAGACTTAGAGGGTGCATTTACATGTGAATCAAATATAAAGTTTGTATACCGTTAGAAGTGTGCCATTGTCTTCTCTCAGATGTCATACTCGTTATTAAGTGGGAAGGACATAAAACGTATTGCTATTGTTTTTATCGAGTATTTGTTAAATCCATCATAAATAATGAATGCGATAAGAATGTTAAAGAGACATATCACATAGTTGCCAACAATATATATATATATATAACTGAAACGATCGAAGCGAAAAACATTATAAAAACATATTCGTTTCAATAGAATTTAATACAAGTTTACGCATAAAAATAAGTTAACGTAATAAGTAAACAACTCCGTGTTTCATGCCTGTGGAAATTTAGGACAAAATTTAAGAATATATGTTGGTGACAAAACAAGGACACAGACTAGTCCAACAGATATATCAAGGTTATGACGAACAGAGGGAACATAAGACGGTTTGGATTACGACGAACGGGGGAAATTAGAGGGTTGGGATTATGACGAACAGGGAGAAAATAAGAGGGTTGGGATTATGGCAAACATGGGCAACGTAAGAGTGTTAGAACAATGACAATCTGATATAATGTAAGCGATATTATCCATTATATCTATCTGACTTGAAGTTCAACTTATCGGGTCAAGTCTTCAAATATTACGTGAATCATGCCAACCCATAAACTGTTTAACGCAGGTAAGCCTTCATCTCAGTTCATGAACTTGGGTAGAACTTAATTCACACACAAAAAAAGAAATGAATAAAATATATAAGACGTCGATTAATTAAACTGATCGTTAAAAATGTTGTGATCAAATGAATGCTACGAGTTGTAAACAATTCCCATCACGTGCACTTTGATTACCTTGGTTTCATCACAGCATCAACTGCGTTTAAAAACCCATAACAAATGAGCTATTTATCATCGATTAGTCAATGTTCTTCGAGCCTAAATATGGATAAGACTGTATTATATATATATGTATATATGTGTATATATATATATATATATATATATGTGTGTGTGTGTGTGTGTGCGGTGCGTGTGCGTGCGTGCGTGCGCGCGCGCGTGCGTGCGTGCGTGCGTGTGTGTGCGCGCGTGTGTGTAATATTTCTCAAACACGGTTTTTAATTAGATGAACTCCAGTGATTGCGGCATTTGATAGTCATAATCCATACTAGCAAAGAACAAAACATCACCCTTAACTCTATTTCTAATTGTTTTAGGAAAACGTTTATATACAAACATCGTTTACACTTTACCAAATGATGAACTGGTTAATTAGTTTTTTGTACCGTGTATTAAGGTACCCTGATGTATGATGCCCATATTCAATAATCCCTCCCTTGATCATACTGATAAGTATAGTGTTTACAGGCACATAAACAGCTTCTGGTGTATGTGTTTTGACATCTGGATAATTGGATTCTGTGGCCTAGTGATAAAACGTGTCCTAATTGTGGAAGAAAGTCAACGGTTTAATCCCCCAAATAATACTGGAATATCACAGGCAATCTGGCTGTGAGCAGCCCCATTGTAGTTCAACTCCATTTTCTGGTTTGTAAAAAAGCCTTGACCCATTCAAAATATATATACATATGCTTACTCAAATGCATATTCAAATGCATGAGGACATTGTGGGTGTATGCTACTGAGAAAACAATCCACTGGCATTTGTTGCGATTTGTTACGGTAGAGTAAGTCCTTGATATCCTTATTTTGCTTTAAATTCAAGCAATTTGATTAAATAAGGCTTATTCAGAATAACAGTCACAGTCATGTAATCAACATGTTCTAATTTCATAATATATATATATATATATATATATATATATATATATATATATATATATATATATATATATATATATATATATATATATATATATAATATATCCTACATTATTTGACGTTATCTGTTGTATATAAAGAATACCCATATCAATCCAAAATATGAGCAACATCAGTTGTGTGAGTTTAACCGACCTAATAAACTTCAGTTGCTCTAAGGCTGTTTAAGCTGAAAACAGAATTAGAACGTGCTCTGGTTCGCATATCACTAAAATATCTTATACGTAATGAAGTTGTTTGATATATGTTATGAATATGCCAATGTAAATAGGTGGGACATTAGAACCTTATAATATAGTTTATTTATCTTTGATCAGGCCAGTTATTCCACAGCCTATGAATTGATTTCCGTACATTGGTGCGTACATCTGGATCGGATCAAATATATCAGTTTTATACTATGTGAAACAGGATCTTGTATAATGATCATATATATATACAGCAAACCAACTGGAAGAAAACAAGTGGTATATAATATTATATGTCGTTGCAGCTGGTTTGTCTGGGAGAGAGGTGAGGGATATTATCTATCAATGTACTCCTATTGTCCAGTCGAGATATTCTAAAGACTTGGATTAAAGTCTTACATAATTCAGCTTTTATATTCTCAAGACTGAGCCGCATGTTTCTAATTTTATAATAATAGAACTTCCATATATCATTCACTTGCTTCTCCTTTCCTTAAATTATTAAATGTAACGAATCTTGTATTTTTTTCTTCAAATGTTGCTTGGTTGAGAAACGAGTGAATTCGCTTTTATCCGTAATAACTAGCTCAGTACAACTGGTTCAGTACACATACCACAATTCTTCGTCATGAATGGAATCCCTCTGGTTCACCAAAATACAGTCATCAATTTGGTGTTTGTTTATCAACGACTGAAACTATTTGAGATAAGACATTGTCGTACCTTTTCCTTTACTTCAACGGTAAATTGTAACTACTTAATGGAATTTGGTGATTGATAAATTAAGTATCATTAATATAACCATACATCATTCATCAAGGGCCTCCGAAATGTCATTATGCACTCTCCCAACAAACCAATTTCGGTTGAATTACTTCTACAATAAGAAAATTAATAAATAACTGTCATGGCTGCCACAGATTGATCGTTCCAGATTTCTCCATCGGATTCTTGCAAGAAATAAATATTTGCAATTGTAATAATTGTTTGTATTTTTTAAAAGAAAATCTACTACTTTGCTTTAGTTAAGCAGAATGAGAGAAAAAGACAAATTCATGCACATCAATTGAACGGAGTTCTCAATGTCTATCTCTGAGTACTATTTTACCATTCCTTGTCGAAAGGTATTCACCTTTATGTTTAATCTAACCTTTAGGACACTCTGGATGGTATTACATTCTCATTGGATCGAGTAGGATTTATCTCTGGATTGATCCGAGACAATGGTCAAACACAGCATTTGCATTTTGATCAAATGGAATTTTTATTACTTTAGAGGTCCGTCAACTATGTGATTTTATGACCAGACCGCGATGAAGCTAGTTCATTTGTGAACATACACTAAAAGGAATACGGAATACAAGTTTGTGAAATAGGTCAAAACGATAAAGTGACATTGATGACAAAGAATATTAAAATTATAATATTAAGTAATGGTGAGGATGATGTTGATGGTGAGGATGATGATGATGATGATGATGATGATGATGATGATGATGCAACAGTATGTCAAATTACGGTTAAAACATATCAATATTCGTTTGTGGCCTTTATGATTCGAGGTAAGCAGACTTTGATCAAACAATGATACCATGCCAGACATAGAAAAAAAGAGGCTTTCAAAATGGGCCACATTTTGAAGAATAATCGTTATGTGGCCACTCTTGTTACCCCTATATTAATATAATACAACAATATCTGATGATGGCTGCCAATCGAAGCAACAAAAGCAAGACTATATCGTTGACATATGCGTCAATCATACCTGAGCCTATATAATTAAAGTTTGGATGACAATCGGGTGACTTCTGGATAAGATGAGACTGGTTAAAATAAGTTGATATATATATATATATATATATATATATATATATATATATATATATATATATATATATAGATATATATATGTGTGTGTGTGTGTGTGTGTGTGTGTGTGTGTGTGTGTGTGTGTGTGTGTGTGTGCAACAGCAATAAAACAGTATGAAAATAAAATATATGTACGTACATATTGACCAGAATACATTACTAAAACGGTGACAGAAGAGGATTTATCACAGATAGGGATTGTTCACATGGGTTCCTGAGAATAAAAGAGACACTGTCAGCAATCCCATTTTCAGGGAACTTTTTAAGGTTGTCTTTAATTGTTTTCATGTAAGATCGCTAACAAATATATTCACTAAAAGGTATTTTTTCTGGAATGAGCACCTTTCATACGTATTTGCACGTGAGGTCGATAAGAACATGAACTTAAATACAACTAATTCTTGTATTTCAACTGACTTGCACACATTCTGAATATTAAGAACCTGCAATAATGGTGAATTTCGGCAGTAGCTCATTAAGTCAAGCGCAACATTTAATAATTTTGCCTGGGATACTACTGCCTTGTGTAAAGCTGTTTTTGTCTATTATATACATTCTAAACCATATACAAGTACAGGACGGACAACAGTTTTGAATATGTGTGTAATGGTGTCAGGGTTAGAACCGTTGACGGGGCATAGAATGCTATCCGAGCTGTTGCGTGACTGTGAACATCATTAGCCAGAATTACACCAAGGTGAGTAATGTTGTCATCTTCTTAAAGGCGAATTCCCTCCAGATGCCAACGTTCGTGTTGTCGGGAGCTCTGACCAAACGTCACACACTTCGTCTTAGACGGATTGAAGCGTAATCCATGTCTGATGATATAGTCATTTGCATCTTCAATCATTAGGGGACCAGGCACAATGAAGCTACACAGCAGCAGATCATCAGCGTAGCAACGAAGATGGTAGGTCATATTATTGATTGATATGCCGCAGTTCTTCTTTGATAAAATATCAACAAGGTCTTGGTAAGGCAGATTGAATATAAATGGTGTGTCTGCCTACCAGTGTTTTGTTTATCTATCTCTATGCCTGTTTGCTTGTAAGTATGTCTGTTTCTCCGTTTTGTTCTGGACGTCTGTGTGTGTATGTGATTTGTATATACGTATGTATGCCTTTCTACATGTCTTAATGTACTGCTATCATTCATGATAATAAAAATAACAATAATAATAATAATGATAAAAACAATAAAATCTCCTTACCAACCAGAGGCCTTTGAAATAACACTAACAGTTCATCGGCAACCTGCTGCATAAAGTGGGGGCTGCAAAAGTAAAGCCACAATTGCAATTTGTACCAAGATATCTGTTAGAAACCTAAATAAAAATTAATAAGTGTAATTAAAGATAGCAAAATAGATAACATCAACATCAACAACAATAAGAACGCACATACACACACACACTCACACACACATTAATGCACGCACACAAACGTTTAGCACAATCTGCCATTAATCACTTATTACAACGAACAACATGTTCTCCGGATTGCCGTACTGTTGTTAACTCCTTGTTGGAAGAATGGAGGCGGTTTCGCAGAGATAATACTTTGTACCATAATGACAAACAGCATAGAGACAATTAGCACGTTAAAAGGTCATCGCAGTCTGTGGCAATGATCTACTCAGATGTAGCTGTCGGTGATGACGATATTGATGGTGATGATAACGATTGATGTTTTACGGCCAATTTTGTGCACATGGTAGGCTAAATGGGCCGAGCGACCTCCAAAGGTAATGAATGAAGTGAAGTCAAAGATGAAACAACCTTAAAATATGCCCACACCGGGATTCGAACACGGGTGGTAGTGATTTGTGGTCCAACACGCTACCTCTAGACCACGGAGGCGCCCGTGATGTTGATGGTGATGCTCCGGCTGCTGTGATAATAATAATGATAATAATAATAATAATAATAATAATAATAATAATAATAATAATAATAATAATAATAATAATAATAATAATAATAATGGTGATGTTCATGTGGTGGTGGTGGTGGTGGTGAAGATGGTCATGATGATGTTGGCGATGATACATTTTCCTGTAAAATATGTTTACACAGTAATTCTCTCCAGTCACAAAGAGTGTCCAACATCAATCACAGAGAGCGCCTCTGTGTGTTTCTCTAGTTCAAAGAAGAATTTCATTCAACTCAAATTTAAAGGCACTACAAATCCGGATCATACACCAATAATTAAAGTAGAAAACAATTCATATGTGATTATTATACCAGATTTTCAAATATGGCCATCCATGTTTATCTTCTTTACACATATATCGACACCAGGACATTGCACCTATTAAAACCATGAAATCAATACACGTCTAAGTATATGTTTAAACGTCTAAGCATATGTTTAAATAATGCAGAATGTATTAAAATATGTATAATTATTCTTGAATTAGACTTGCTATCACAGGATGACGTCTTATCTAATAAATATGACGAGAGAAGAACATGACAAAAGACAACTGAATTCAATCCAATATGAAATTCGATGAAGTCAGATCAGGTAACGTAATATTCGGTTTCCAGTTTCTGTGGGCTATAATATTAATCGGGTATCAAGTTGTCAATTAACACCGATAATTGTCTAATTTTCCCTCCATTATGGTGACCAGAATGTACTAAACTAGTAAACACGATACTAAGAGTTTGAGCCTCTAAATGATGTTAGAGTCATGACAGCAATCTATGTACAGCCATTACTGTAGATGATGTATTTGTGTGGACTACGGTTACAAGTTGTTTTAGATAATTACATGTATCTATATTTATACAAGAACAACTAAATGTTTCCTTTTTAAAGAACAGATATGAAAAGCGCATTGTTAGAAGAGAGGCGTTGCTTTTTATATTTAGTTGCTATATATATATTATATATATATATATATATATATATATATATATATATATATATATATATATATATATATATATATATATATATATATATATATATTATATATATATATATATATATATATATATATATATATATATATATATATATATATAGTAAAATATTATTATTTCGTTATAATGGTACTTCAAATTATTCCAGTTTGCAATTCCAGGTGTCTTCTGTGTATCAGAAATTAGTTGCTGACACATGAGCGATAATTGTTGAAACTAGCCCTGCTTAATTTCATCTATTGCCTGGTGTTTTGCCATGAATGGAAGAAACAGGTCAAATGTATTCCTAGTCTCTGATTGGGTGATGAAAAAAATCAAGTCATTTAATCTTTTATTTCCACATTCTCCTTAATTGTTTTACGTGAAAAATTCTCTTGCAAGACACTGATTCTTGGAATTAAACTGTTGTTGACTTGCGAAGTTTCTTTGGGAATTTGAAACTTAGATTTTACGTTTTTGTTAACTTCGTCAAGAGATTGCAACTTTGTTTCAATATATACTGGCTGCTTACATAAACAGGTTGGCAAACCATTGCAGAGTTTGCAGTTTATCACACGCCACAATACCATTTGAAGTGGCAGGTGTCGATACCTACTCACCATCTAATCGAACCCTAACGTAACAATAAAATTGTATATTTCTGTCTTCAAAATAATGTAGTTAAATTTGATTATTATTTTGATATTGGTTGTTGATTTACTTTACTCAACCAGTTGACTGAATATCAAAATTTCAAACAATGCATTTCGTCATAACCAGGGCGACTTAAATTTATTTAATCTGTTGGGACAGAAAGAACTTCGATTGAAGCAACTTTTCGTTGTATAAATTTCAATATATCCCTTTTTTACTACTGAAATAATTGGACGTTTGGCCGAACTAGCTAATCAATTCGACCTAAGCTACTATTTCGT
This sequence comes from Paralvinella palmiformis, assembly GCA_025642065.1. Classification (NCBI taxonomy): domain Eukaryota; kingdom Metazoa; phylum Annelida; class Polychaeta; order Terebellida; family Alvinellidae; genus Paralvinella; species Paralvinella palmiformis. The sequence continues at coordinate 105,702 of JAODUP010001023.1, read as the reverse complement.
TATATCTTAGTTATGTATAACCAACTTTTACTCTCACTCTCTCTCTCTCTCTCTCTCTCTCTCTCTCTCTCTCTCTTTCAGAAAAAAGATTCCGCAGATTTCTGATATTTGTGACGAAAACGCGTCAATATATTGCATGGCATCTTTACAGATAAAACGCTTAAACATAGCCGTTTTGTCAATACATTATAAGTTGGTAGCACAACAACTTTGATATTCAGTCATGACGCCTTGTCGATGTTGATATGGCAATGTTGGTAGTAAACACCATCTGAAACTGGAACAATAATATTAATATCAGTAATAATCATATTTATTTTATTGTATACGGGAGATTAAAATTTTAATTTTTAATTTAGTAAAGAACCTATTCGTACGTCATACATAGTTTGGTATGTTATCATTCGTAATTGGTAAATGTATGTATAGTTTGTAGTGCAATAAGTATGATCACATTGTCAAAGCTCGAGCGATTTAATAAATATAATTAAAGAAAAAGAAAACAAAGCTGACCCTTCTTAGCATTGCCAATAGTTCTTGAGTTACCAAATTATAGTTAATATTCGAAGAGTGTTTCTCAGATATAATATTTGTCAAAATGCTTACAATTTTAATTAAAATGGTGACTCTTAACGAGATGTATGGCCTCATTCTAATATAGCTTAGTTGTTTCATTCAAGCAGGCAGTTGGAATCACTTTGTGGAGAGATACAGTATCTTGTTTTCCTTATATGAACTTCCAATTTTTCTGTAGTTATCAACAAAAGGATCTATAAACTAGGATCAGTGCAACCATAATATTAAGGTCACAACGATCTGTGTCTTCTCTCATCTTTGAGAGTAAATATTCGTAAAGGTAATTACTTTAACAAGCCTATTTTAAATGGACTTTCTTCAATTTCAGGCAAATAAACAACTGATCAGTTAATGAAGGCATGAGTAATAATATGTTCATTTATTTTCCCAGCAAATTATTTCTTATGTACTATCTAAGGATATACGAAGGTCATATAAAACCTCCAGATCGCCAAGGAAGTGACACCAGTTAATTATATATAAAAAAGGTACGATAAGGTATGGAAATTTCTTTAACAAATCTGCTCAAACATCTTCCCTCACCCATGTTGAAACATCATTCTGCTGTAGTTGAGCCGAGGCTAGGGGTAAACTTCAAAATGGGTAGTTTGTTTGGTAATTAGGTTTATAAGAAATGGGTGCTCGTTAATGGGTGCTGACACAAAGTACATCAACTAAGATCCTTCATTATATCTCATATCACACAATTACAACAACTACAAGGATATAGCACTCCGCCAACGGGTGGTAATAGTTTAACGAATTTACGGTGATTTTCACCAGGAACAGCCATATTTAAAGAAAAGGGCTAGCTACGTTTAAAGAGCACTCTTTGTGCCGAAGAGGCTTGCTTATTAAGGCAGCTTTTGATGGACACCAATTCACGTACATGCAATACAACGTTTTGCCATATTGTGTTAGTTCTGAATAAAACTAATTATATGTCAATAAGTATGCCATACAAATGATAAATCTGTCATCGACAATGATAACAAAAAGGCAACTGAAATCATAGCCTATGTTCTGCCACCAAATAACACCACAAGGTTAGTATTAATTGAGAAGGTAAAATAATACATAGTGAATTACTGAAGCCTTTCTCTGAAATTATAGCTCATTGGTACTAATGGTAATACTCTAAAATTTATGAATGTGCACCTTCAAGTAAGAACTATGCAAATGTGCTGAATAGTTATACAACTAGCATCTGTATATTAAATTATCAGACCTTGAGCAGATTTACGTTTGGAAAATATTCTACAGCTTTCAAGAGACGATGCACTTAAATTGGAACGAGTTATCAGCCATGTATGTGTTAAACTATCAGTGAACTAGGAACACTAAATGGCACAATATATTTCCTACATTGGGTCATTCAAACTTTCTGGAACACTGAATGACCTAAATTGTGCCGATGTATCGTTAAACAACATTCATCCATACATCAATCCATTGGCTCACAACAATAGTGACGCTAGTAGTAACTAACGTTCAGCTAGGGAATGAGCTAAAATTACTACAACAAGACCAAAACAATGAATAGCAATTTCCATCACAACTGCTATTTAATATGCATACTGCCACAAGACGAATGAGAATTGCCTGAAATATGCGAAAATAGTGTATCTAGCACATAACACCGTCTCTTCTCTGAATGTTATTAATAAACATAGTCCATCGTAGTTTTTGCTTACAAGTGAAGGATATGTCAGTGACTTTGCCGCACATCGTACTTTTCATGCTGATATGGTTATTAATATTAATATGGTGTATTCTGTAATTATTGCTGTTGTTGCTGTTGTTGCTGCAGCTAATTGGGTAACCATTATTTTGTTATTGCTGCTGTTGCTTTTACTATTACTGCAATGTTTGAAAGAACTACTGGTTACATCAAGCCTTTTGGCTACAAAATGTGTTGTATCTTGAAGTATTATTGCTTCGTGACATCCTTTTTTCCAATTTATGCTTTGCATAAAACTATCTGTTTGGTCTTATTTTATGGCAGTGTTGATTTATGTTTGTTGAAATAACAGCTCTTCATACTAAACACTTGTTACCTGTGGGATTTCGTTGAAAATTCAGATGAAACCTGATCATTAAAACGTATTTTAATTTTTCTGCTGTAATTATTAGAGCTAATAGTGTTGAACAAAGTATATTGTATTTTCCTGGCGACTTCCTTTATGGAGTATTTACATCGTTTTCGTCAAATTCTTCCTTCAAATTGTGTGTTTTAGTTAATCATCTTATTTTCATAACAAAGGCATCAATCATCGGTGTATCTGCGGGAAATTACCTAGTTCAATGATTATGGGTATTATCGAACTCCACACTTATGATACTATTGAATATTAGGGATCACAAGGCAATAAATCGGTACATTATACGTCCAGTCATTACAATCATCATGGTATGAATAGGAGAGTTGCGATTTAAATCAGTCTAACGAAAAAGCTCTTTTTTATCTGTGAAAGAAATCTTTCTGAATGGTAATGTGAATACTTCTTAAGGCGCTAGGATATGTCAGTGCAGTATGTAGAGTAAGGGAGTAAACAGTGAAGGTTTTGATATAGTATTAAATCATTCAGCATCTGCGCACAACGCATTTTATTAATATATAATATGTTATAATATTAATGTGATATTTTTATGATATGATGATATGATATGATATGATATGATATGATATGGTATGGTATGGTATGATATGGTATGGCATGGTATGGCACGGTATGGTATGGTATGGTATGGTATGGTATGGTATGGTATGGTATGGTATGGTATGGTATGGTACGGTATGGTATGGTATGGTATGGTATGGTATGGTATGGTATGGTATGGTATGGTATGGTATGGTATGGTATGATACGATATAAATGATAATATGATATGATATGATATGATATGATATGATAGAATATGTAATAGTTCAAATATTCGCATAAGAAGAGAAATAGTACAAAGTTCATTTCCTTTGGAAAAATAATTAAACAATTCAATTTATTGAAGGAGAAATAATATATTATTAATAGCGATTACCATGATGAAGTTGGGCGCCTCCGTGGTCTAGTGGTAGCTTGTTGGACCACATATCACTACCACTCGTGTTCGAATCTCGGCGTGCCATACCTGAAGAGTATTTCATCTTTGACTCGCCTCATTACCTTTGGAAGTAGTTCGGCCCATTTAGCCTACCATGTGCACAAACGTGGCCATAAAACACCAATAATCATCATCATCACCATGATGAAGGTATTGTAAGTCAGTTCTACTGATTTTACTGATTAAAATGTATGTTAATCATCATCAGTGTTCTCTGTCAAATAAATATGGGGCGTTCAAATATTCTAGTAGGACAACATTAAACTGCAAACCTCCAGTGTGTGGCTTGACACCGACACATGTCTGTGTTTGTGAGAATGTTTGATAGGTATGTTCCCACTGGACCATATGTTCTACGTATCACCAACTCTCAACCCAATTGTTCTAAAGACATAAATGACTTAAGGGGTGGCCAGTGCCGTGGCTATATACATAACTCAGTCACCCTGTGGAATAAATGTAGAATATCAGCAACGGCGGGGCCTTTACGTGCATGGCCAATGGATCGCATGCAGGTTTTAATGTTGTCCGTAGGCACCCATTGTTCATATTAGCCTCAGAATCAGGAGGGGGGTATTGCCAAACGCTTGTCAAGTTGGTATATCCCGTGACTTACAGAATATGTACCCAGCAAGGCTACATCCGATAGGAAAACAACCAGGTCAGGCGATCTCCGCAATGCCTTGTAGAGTGTCAATCTGATAACAGAGTGACGAGTGCGCTCTACCTCAAACCTAAAGGGTATGGTTGTTATTCAAGTCACACCCGAAATGGTAAAATACTTTCAGTACTGATACGCATCTAAACCACATGTTCCACTTTTCACCATTACCAAAGAAAAACAAATTAATAACTTTCTTATTTTGGAAATACGATGTGTCATTCGATAAGGGATTTAGCCATTGGCTGTCTAATGAGTGATGAGGATGAGGGAGGTTTTGTGTCGAGGTGACACAGGTACTCGACATTAACCACGGTGTACTGTTGCTGTACGTCAATACAGGCAATATGAATAATACGTGAAGTCAGAGTCTCAACGAAAGACTAATTGGTGGCATAACGAACTAAACTGTACAAATCTTTTACAAATATTCAGGCGCTTCGAATTCCATATACTCAATTGTGGGTGATCTTTGGAAATATAATAAAGGAATCATTCAAGCAAATGGAGGTTAAACATAATCTTTATCATATATAAGTGTTATATATATATATATATATATATATATATATATATATATACATTCCAACAAAATATATTTTACGAGAGATATTTTATGTGTTGTCTTGGAATGGAAAATATCTTTACTGAATTAGAAGTTCAAATATAAAACGGTTTTATTTTAAAGATCCTTGACCCAGGAAGATAATTTTCCTTTGTAGTATGGTCGCTAAGTAGAAAACAAACAAGATGTTTACTTCGCTAGAAATAAACAATCCTGTGCAGCTGCTAAAATGTACATCAGTGCAGCTGACATAAACATCAGTGATGACTATTAATATCTTATGTTTACTTACTAGTTATATTGAAAAGGAAAACGGAAATCCACTTGTTTGCACATCATCCTGCTAAAAGGTGGAACACCTAATAATATGTATGCACGTCTTGACAAATGCTTATCTACATATGTATGAGACACTGATGGTTTGTGTATATGTATATTCAAGTGGGTGTATATGTGTTGTTGTTCAATTATGCCAAGAGTCCCTTTCAATTATCATCAACCATTCGTCGTACAGATACTGGCGTTTTTAATAATAGGTCGCTGAGGCCGCCATTTGTTTACAGGACAAATCATCTCAAGCCGATATATGGATGGATGGATAGACAAGTGAGAGTGAGGGTGAGGGAGGGAAATATATTTTAGAAGGTTTATATTATCAGGCACAATTATGAGAAAATTTACTAGTAATAATTTGTAACAATGCACAGGTATGTACAAATTCCCATATCGTTATTTGATATAAAAAGTCATCTTTGTATTTTATTTAATAGCTGCAGAACGATCATTCATAAGCTAACCACTCCTTTCATATGACCAGCATCATCTAGACCAAAAGAGAATTGTGATTAGCAAAAACCTGAGAATGTATTGGCTTGAATATATTGAGTGTCCGGAGTCTCTCGGGTATTCACGGAATGAATTTCCACAATAAATAAGTATCCTGAGGGTGGAAGAAGATTTAGTATGGATTAGTTTGTGTTGTGGTCTCTAGAGAGTGTCCTTCCCGTCATTAAAGCATGTTGACAAAAGGTCTTACGTAACTGATCTCATGACCTTTCAATGTAATAAGCCCCCCTCCCCAATACTGGTCATTATTAAATCCTCTGGGAGCGTACAATATCTCATTATCAATTATTAGCCGCTTGTTATACAAGATTCTATTACCAAGTAACTAGAAACTCAGTTGTCTCTGAGTAAGTCAAACTTAGCAAATAGAAAGAAAATACCCCTCAGGGAGTCTATATTCGAGTCAGATTGTACATGTCTATCTCGGCAAAATGATCCTGAAAACAATCAGATTAGGCTATTATTTATATTATTGTATAATAATAACAACAGTACTAGTACACATTTGTAAATATAAATATGTTAACAACACAAACAACAATGAATACAATGACAAACAACAACAATAACAAGCAAATGACATTACCATCACCAACAACAACAACATCAACAACAACAAAACATCATCAACAATAACAATAATCTTACATATTCCGGATGTTATCATAATTATAAGAGTATTCTGCCTTCATTAATACTATCTCTATATTCCAATTATCAGATTAGAAAATAAATTATATTCTTAGTGGATACATTAACAGTAATGAGGTTAATTTGCGATAATTCTATATGGCTGTAGCAGTACAAGCAGAATTTCCATACATTTTTCCTCAATAAATAACAGGACCACACTTCTCTTAACTTGTGATACATCGATAATGTGTTTCATTATGCTAATACTTGAAGTGTATGGCTTTGACCGTTTTTTGGTAAAACAACCCCCAATTGGTGTTCTGTGGGATATCACCATACCCTGTTAATAACAATATATTATCTATTTCAGTATATAATTTACAACTGGAACATCTTTATCTAATGTATAATTGAGGAATATTAATTCTCTATTGTTAAGTTGTTTGGATCCTTATTTCGTAATATTATTATTATTATTATTATTATTATTATTATTAATCTTCCCTATTTTCAGAGAAATCATCCATGATGATTCTTGTCTTAATGTTCTTTAGGACAAAATTAATATAAATGGTATTACTTCATAGACCAACTATAACATTATTTATTTGTATTTAAGGTTTAGATTACTGAAAGGGATATCTGCTCTAATGGGGATTTTAGGTAATCAATAGGAAATCTTTGTCAAAACATGATCACTGACCTTGCATTCTTTATTAATTAATAGTTCCACTGTTATGCCATTGGATATACTATACAACTGAAATATATTATATTTGTGTTATTTAAACAAAAATTAATTTGGGCCAAAATTATTATATTAATATTCTAATCACTGAAATTAATTCTTCTTATTTTAACATGTAGAATCCGTTATGTATATGACCGGATTAAGCCGATTTGGTTTAAATTAGATTATTATAATAATATGCTTACTTACCAGACAATGATGAAATCGTACAAGTTCGAGTTTGGTTGATGATAATGATGATGAAGATGATTGATATTTTACGGCCAATTTTGTGTACATCATAAACTAAATGAGCCAAGCGACTTCCAAAAGTTTGAAGATAAGTCAAATATGAAACACCCACCCGATATGGCCACGCCGAGATTTGAACACAGGTGGCAGTAAAATGTGATCCAAGGCGTTACAAGTTAGACCACGGAGACACCCTGTATTTGAGTTTGGAGATAGATTTGTCAAAATAATTACTTATTCTATAACACTAGTATTAACCCATGCCAATAAAAAGAGGTAAATAAAATAAACTAGAATTGCCCCTATATATATATATATATATATATATATATATATATATATTCATATTTTAACTGTGTAAATCTATATCGGGTGTGAATTATCAGCACCATCCTCCAACTAATGTGCTTTTGTTCAGACTAATATAACACGAAATAAAATGTTTACATAACTTTGACCAATCCTTAAGGCTTAGAATATCATTATAGCGTAATATTATATTGGTCGCAATATATAAATTCCATATCACAATTAATAACAAAAATTACTCATAAGGGAATTTGTGTCTTTCTGTGAGATTATGCAATAACCATTTTAAAGAGAAGTTTGTAATAATCCCAGAAAGGGCAAATTCTATGATCATAAACATTGCGCTGGATTTGTAACTGATGATTTATTTATGAGAGACATGCTCAATTAAGAGGAATCTAGCTGACATTCAGCTTAATTTTCACACCAACCTCTGGACATGAAATAATAAATACATATCTTATTACACAAAATTATAACAGAATGGTAACATAAATTCTAATTGATATTATTGATACAATAAATAAAGGATTTATTTTAACATAATAGTAGCAATGATACTAATTACAACATATATTATATATATTATATATATATATATATATATAAATATATATATATATATATATATATATATATATATATATATATATATATATATATATATATATATATATAAACATACAACTGTGTGACACCAGCGTACAATCCATATCTAAAGTCGGATTGGAGTATAATGATCCCAAAAGGACGTGCATACATAATAAAAATCAAAGGACCAAGATGATGATTGGTCTTTAACGGCCACTAATGTTTGTGTACATGGTAGGCTAAATGCAAAGGACCAGAAACTGAACCTTATGTAACACCATATAACAATGGTTAAACATCAGCCATTATATACCATGAACCGAAACTGGCTGAGTGATTTATGCCAAATAGCATTGAAATCATTCAAATACTTTCCTGATATATATAAATATATATATATATATATATATATATATATATATATATATATCGTATTATATGCAGTATATGCAACTAACAAATATAGCTAACACACACACGCACACATATATACATATAGCACTGAGACATAAGAGGATTTAAAGCTCTATAAGATTAATGGCACCTGGTTACCCACCGAGGTAAACAAGTATCATACTTAAAATTAGCTGTAGGTAACGTGTTATATATACATACATTCATTGGCGTACAGAATGTGACCTTTGGTTACTCATATTTTAGTGAAAGAATTTAGTTAGGAATGTTGATGAACTCTATCTGGTATATAGTTGCTGAGGTGTTGATAACTATTAACTGTTAAGAGTAACTAGCATATTTTAACTATACGATACAATATATTATATTCTTCCTTAAGTTGTGAAGCAGTCAATCCATACCTCTGCGTCTCCCTCATTTAAAATAGCTAAATAGTAAAATAAAATAGCTGTCTCTTTTATAGTTGGTAAGATGTTAATAGCCACATTCTTTAGTTATTAGCCATTAACTAATTATTATGAGGAGCAACATTTAACTATACATTATAACATATTCTTCAATATGTGTTTATACCCCGTTCCATCTTTCATAAATAAAACTGTTTCTCGCCAAAAACACAGCAAAGACGGAGACCCTTCTTGCATTATGAAAACAACCTCATTATTGGAATTTACATAACATTCCTATGCCACTTAGCTTTTGTTATCTGGATATAAGCATTCCCGATTAATTAAGGGAAATACTGCATGCTTAGCAAGAAAAGAATTTGTTTTCGTTGTTAACGATTCAACTCCATAGGCTAGCTGCCGCTATTTCGCACGTTTTATTATTTATCCAGGAATAAATTAATATCTGACTGAAGGGTAATGGTTTATTGTGACTTTTAAATATATTTTAAGTAATCAGCGTTTACGTGTGATATACCGTATCATAGACAATGTAATCACATATTTGATTATATAATAAAAGCAGTAAACATTATGCCATATTAGGCTGTTTCCGTTTTATATTTTCTAAATAAATATGACCTAGAATATTATTATTATTATTATTTTTATATCGAGAATATACATAATGATTTAGGCCAAAGTAACCTGACCAAAACCAATGTTAGATAGTGCTTGCTTTGTTTTGATAAGACATTGGTCATATCTGGAACATATGGCTGAGAGTTAACTCACTTGAAGACACATCTGACAAACAAGACCTAGGGGATGTATAGCATACTCCACTAAACACTGCTCATTGGGAGAAATAAAGTGGAGAGTAAAGTAAAAAGGAGAACAGCTAAACCTTTGCTTTGAATGGTAATCAGTTTTAAGAAAGAACTCGTACTGGCATAAACCTATACAGTTTTAATCCGGCATATTACCACCGAACCGTCTTAACTGTTTATTCATATTATTTAAGCACATTTCTAAAATAAACATCGGTAGCTGATTTTCCTTAAGACCAATATTATTAACCAATAACTGGTCCCTTTCAGGGATGATAAAAGTTCCATGTAGCAGCTGTTCTTTATTTCTGATAATCAGTCCATTTTACTACAAGACAGAAACATTATTGAAGGACGTACGTTCCACTTTAGTACACAATTATATATTTCCCTTCTGGAATGATTTAAATAAAAAGAGAATTGATCATATATAGCTAAATGCTGAACTGATACATTATCTTTATGGGTCTTTGTCTATATCAGTTTAGACATAATTCACCCACGAGGCAAAGTGAAAGTTGAAGCACCCTCCTGACATAATCCATACGGGTTGAACCCAGAGATAGATACTTATAGCCAGCTGCGCTACCGTTACGGTTATAGGTTAACTTTAAAATGGGTAGTTTTTTTGGGTAATTCGATTTTTAACAAATGGCCTCACTGCAACTGGGTGGTCGCCAATTAGTGCTGATATGAATAACATCAACTAAAAGCCTGCTTTTATTCCATGCCACACAATTACAATAACAATAAGGATATACTACGCTCCAGACGAGAAAGAAAGGTTCACTGAATATACGGGGATATTCACCTACATGTATAAAAAACCTGTCCCCAAATTTAACTTGATTAGGTAACCAATTCCCTGAAATTCTATTAAAAGTTGTCGTTTCTGTTGATTAGCCATATTGAACACTTAAATAAAAAGACTACTTACGATTAAAAACCACCCTATGTCGTGAAGAGTCTGGCTTATTATAACCTTTTTTGACGAAGCCCAATTCCTGTACATACAGTTCAATATGTACCACCATATGTTATTAATAAAGTGCGGTAATATGTAGGAACTATGTAATTCTATTGAATAGTAAGGCTACAAAAGTTGTACGATGTCGGCAAAACCAACCATGAATAGATGAAGTTCTTGTTTCGAAAATATACTTATTTTTAAGTGTTTTAAGAGACGATACCAACAATTCATTTAATCTTTTATTCCCATATTCACCTTAATGATTGTACGCGAAAAAATAGGCTGCGCACTTTCTGTGAGCTTTTCTCAGGTCATCCTTCATCTTCAACCAGGTTGACAGTATACTACACGGAACATCATATTCTTTAGTTATTGGAGTTTTAGCTTTTACTTTTTTGTCAACTTCGTCAAGGGCTTGCAACTTTGTATCAAAATATATTGATTTACGTTTGCTAGCGATTCCGATATTTGATTACTGATACAAAATAGTCTCTATTTAAATATGTAGGCAAGCCAATTCAAAGTTCACAGTTTATCTTAAGCCAGAATACCCTTTGAAGTGATATGTTTTATATTGGTTGTTGCATTTACGATTGCAATATTCACAAAGGTCGTTGAAACTGGCTGACAATTGAAATCTGAAACATCGTATTCCATTATAACCAGCGTGATTTATATTTATTTAATGCTGCTGGGACAGAAATATCACTTCGCTTTAGGGAACCTTTCGTTGTATAAAATTCGTTATATCCCATTTTCTTTACTATAAAACTGAATGGACACTTGACCAGACTAGCTAACCACTTCGAGTTAAGATACCATTTCGTTATATCCTAGTTATTTATAAACAATTTTAATATATATATATATATATATATATATATATAAAATTATATATATATATATATAAAAAGAGAGAGAGAGAGAGAGAGAGAGAGAGAGAGAGATTGCATAATATTCCATGGCTAGGTTGTTCTTCATCACAATCGTATTAAGATTAATCATTACATCATTGCCAACAACCCGGCTGATAATTGGTTCAAAACAAATAGCCAATAGCTAAATATATATTGCCATTTGGAATCTACTATCATTAGATTGAGGAGTTATTAGATAATAGCGAATAATATTATTATTCACGATTAATTGCAAATTAGTATCACCAATAATACCAGTGGTAATCACAAGATGGATCATTTCCTCCATTTTGTCAAATAAATCTGATTTACAGTTTATCAACATTAAATAACTACTAGAAAGATATAATCTTATAAGATATTTATTATTAAAAATAAAAAGACTACAGAGAGCGAAGCAAGAATAATGCTAATAATACAACATAAAGGAATATTGTATCCCTAAATAAAAAGTATCATGATTGATTGATGTTTGAATAGTGTGAGTGTATATATATATATATATATATATATATATATATATATATATATATATATATATATATATGATATTTTGTTTGTTTAGCGATAAACGGGTATTGGACGTACGAAAAAAGCACTCCTGGTAATATAAAGATATCGATGTATAACCGACACACCTTATGCTACTAAAGTAGACGAGAAATTCACTATTGAGAACCAACATATTTATATGTTTATATTATACGACATGAAGTAGGTTTATTCATTTGGTCTAGATTTATTATATTCCTTCTATATATCAGAGACGGGTCTCCCTTGAAGAAGCTATTTTAAAACTGAATTGAATGAAGTCTCAAGGGCACTACAACTACAAACGTTAGCTTTGAACACACACACGCTCGCGCGCGCGCACACACACACACACACACACACACACATAGTAGGTCATAGTATTTATTGGATTTGTATGTTTATGAGGTATTTGACCCTCCAGTAAATATCACAAGGCATATTATGCTGCGGTTGAGAAAGTTCCGTTTTCTATGCGTGGAGACCATATTTCCCGGTCCCTGCATTCAAGAAAAGTTGACCTAGAGCTATATATTCCGTGTACTATTTGCGTCTTTGGAGGCACGCCGTTTAGATGTTTGGCCTGGTTATCCAGCATTTAAATGACTGTAGCAGACACAGTACGCTCTTAAAGCATGTACTCCTGACTCAGGAATAGAAACACTACATCGCATCTCGAGCGGTGGCATTGGACACAGCCCGCGCGGTTGGTGGGTTTTATATAACAACTTATAAAATTCACCGTGGTTGTATGTGGGAATAGAATTATCTTTCCTGGGTCCAGTTATGTCCAGTTTGTACTATGAGATTCAAGATTAGCTCTAATCTGCTTGTCATAAATAACATATAAGAACTACAATAGTTAGAATAGCATAAATTAGGTCAGGTTTGAAAATGATAGCATAGTTCAAACAGTACGGAAGCTATGACGAGCTATTACGGTCTGCTTCAGCGCAGATGTCAGTCTTTTAATAGTAATTAAGATAAACAGCTTTAATAATGCAAAATCAAACAAAGGATTGTACCCTTGAAAAAAATTATCTTTGAAGAGAGTGAAATTAATTATATATATATATATATTATTTAAATAAATATATATAGAATTAAAAAGGTAGGCTACGAAAAAAGCACTCCATTTAAAAAGATAATTAATCTACACATTCTCACTAAATGACGAGAAACCCCTTGAAACCAACAAATTTCTACTTTAAATACGACGGGTAGGTTTATTCAGGCTTTTTTATTTTTTTTTTGGCGGGTCTATGGAGCTGTTTTAAACAATTAATAAATGTCTCGGGGCAAGAAAAAACGTTACTTTCCGAAATTCTCGCGTGCCGTGCCCCCCCAAAAAAAATTAAAAATACAACAAAGAACACACCCCCCCACACACACACACACACACACACATACACATATACATACATACACAACGATACACACACGCGCACACTCACTCACACATATACACACACACACATATACACAACCCCATGTATTTATATATCTATGTGTATGTATGGTGTGCGTGCGTGCGTATGCGTGCATGTGTCCATATATAGATAGCTGTACAGATAGATATGATAGATAGATAGATAGATAGATTGGATTCATGCGATTAGCTCTTGGTATGAGCATGATCATGAAGAACTAAATAAATTAAATTACGAGAAAGTATATATATATTTTTTAATCTGTTTTTATGTCATATTAAGGTAATACTTGATTGGTCTTTTCATGTATGTTTATCGAAAGGAAAATGACGGATGCTATAAAAAGCTATGAATAGATGAAACGATGTCCGATACAATGACAGCTTCCAAAGCTATCCCACGAGGAATAACACATTCACAAAACCTGTTCTAATGCCTTTCGTAACATGCTTTCTTTGTTCTCCTGCACGCAATATCTGAATTACATCTAACAAATATAAATAAAATGTATGTGATAATTAACAGCACGCTAGCTTTGTAACTGGTGCTTTCTTTATGAGAGATGGGTCAGCTTATCTCAATTAAGAAGAATCTACCTTTAGGTTCAGTTTTAATTCAAGCTCTAGAAAACATATAATCAACCTACATCTTACGGTAGAGAATTGTGTAATGGCAACAAAAATGTAATAGATAAGTGATTTATTTTAACTTTCATAACAATAATAATAATAATAATAATAATAATAATAATATACCTATTTATTCAGGGGCCAGTAGGAAGATAGCCTAGGTTATTTCGGTCCCTCCATCACCTATTAACTTGCTACCTTTAAGAAATGTTATATTACATATGTTCGTAAATGGAAATTGTGAATAAACTATCTTTATACCTATATATCTATCTATTTACCTATCTCTCTATCTAGCTATCTCTCTATTTATCTAACAAAATTAATATATGGTTAATTAAGCACTATTAAGAGCTATTCAAGGGTGTTGTTGAATAATAATAATAATAATTACAAAACTTCTATTTCGCCAATATCCTCCAAACGAATCGAGCTTGTACAGGATTGAGCAAATTCATAGACCTGGTACAATGCAATATTCATCAACAATCTTCAGATGGAGAAGAAACGTAGAAAGGATAAGCGAGTCTGCAAAGGTGCGCTTACAAAAGGTGATAGAAAGAAACTATGCTATTTGATGACTTAACATATTCAGGGAGTTAATTCCAAAGAGTAGGGACAGCAACTGAAAAAGCACGAGTCCCAGCATGAGTTTTAACCTTGGGAACAGACAACAAGTGAAAACCAGATGAACATAGTTATCTGGGCTTGGGTGATAAAGAAAGCTGGGAAAATATATATGAAGGTTCTCCAGAAGAAAGAGTTTGATAGGCAATAATGCATAGACTGGAAATGATGCGACATTGAATAGGGAGCCAGTGAAGATATTTCAGAAGTGGGACAGAATTGCCGTGTGACAACCCTAGCTAAACAGTTCTGAACACACTGAAGTTTTAGAATATCCTTAGATGCAATCTTATAAAGAGGAGAGTTGCAGTAATCAAGCCTACTAGTAATGAATGCTGTAGAAGTGGCTTTGGAGAGACTGAAACAGAAATATAGCGATATATCAAGGGCGACATATCAGAGAAATATGTTTTATGAAATTAAAATCGCTATCAAATGTCACACTAGATTACTTATATTGTCTGATGGTGTGAGGCTATGACTAAGGATGTTCGTAGGGAAGATGAGTATGTTTGCTGCATTGTCAGGATTAACATATAATGATCAAATCTGATATATATATATATATATATATATATATATATATATAATGTTGTTCTGTATAATCAGTGTAGAAGTGTGATTAAAAATGGCATTGTTGTACAATTATCTCAAGATGATGTGTTTGCATTGTAAAAACCAGAGGACCAAGAATGGAATGATAAGACAACATGGAAGACATAAATACACGCTTGATCCATATATCAGTAACACGTGTGAAGATATAACCATGTCTGTGTGTCCTTTCTTGGATTTGATGCCTTCGATTGGCCGATCTAAGAATGTCAACAATTTATTTGATATCAGCATTCCTCTGACAATACTAATCTTGATTGAAAGCGCCAAAGATCAACAGACGCCCACTGTTGGCAGCGAAAGAGACAACTATTTCTAAATAACCAGTTGCTATCGCATCCCTAACAACATCCCAGCCTGAAATATTCCAACTCAACCAAAGCGTTTTGAACCAAATACATAACAACCTCAGCTATGTTATCAAATTTATTAAAGATCGGCTGATAATTGTTTATACTAATACTCTTATTATATGGACAGTTGTGTCATCAGATGCTGTTTTTGGAACAGTGATCAAATCACTTGGATCAAGCCCTATCTGCTTCCGATGTTTTATACTATATAGTGACATATGACATTACCCCTATGTGGTCATTATAAGTGAAGAATAAGCGGAAGGTCAATTATGCTGGCTACAAAACAACAAAGCTGACAACTTTCAACTATTAACACACTTTACCACAACCCTGATCAAGGATTTGGTATAAATGTATTCTAATATAATAATAATCCCTTGGTCCCCGTTTCAATATAGTATCCTTTTTAGAATATAGTTAAATAATAACTGTTCTTTTTCACCCCAATCTCCGTAACATTTGCAAGTCATAACAGCGGATGACATATCTACTGTAATTTCATATATATATATATATATATATATATATATATATATATATATATATATATATATATATATATATATATATATATACATGCACTCATATTTTAGCATTTTGAAATGACGAGGATGTTGATAATTAAGATGTTGTTGTTGATGATGATGATGATGATGATGATGATGATGATGATGATGATGAGGGGACGATGATGAGTACGACCACGATTGTTGTTATCAATATTATTATTATGACGCCAACGATGACAGCCATAATGATGACAATAATTATATTTATATTTTTAATTGTTTAGTAAATTACCTTTTCTCACTTAGCCCATTTTGGTGCTGTAAAGTACATCATAAAACAAAATATAAGCATTGTTGTATAAGTCTAAAGATGGTTATTAAATTTACGGGAATGTAACATTATATAACAGCTGATGCAATTTTAATATTTGACAGCCTATTAAAATAAAAACTGTCTTTCTAAGCATACAAGGCTCATACGACTCAGTTCATCACATAAATATATGTTATATTATCTGAGCAGAGTTGCAATGAGTTTCAGATAGACAATAGATCACCCATATAGATCCAGTATTCTCGTGACTGACATATTTAAAAAGACAAGAATATTAGCAGATCTAAACAGAGATCTTTCCAGTTTATGGTCTTCCCCTAATTCGTGTTACATCTTGATTTCGGTATTATCATTCATCTATAGATAATGTGATTGGGGACTTGCCAGAGACTTTTTTGCGAATTTCCAATCATGAATATTTATCTAAATCTTATAATGTTATCATAATGTTATCAATGGATACGTATTAGAAAACTTAAATTATTCTAAAACTAACTCGTCAGTTCATCGCAAATAGCTTTCTCAATAAGTTAATTATAAATTCAAGGTTTAAAGATAATGTTTACGATTCTAATCTAATATTTGACCCTTGTATCCGTATTAGTAATACATCCTAGTGTTCATACATGTTTCGTGCATGTTGTTAGCAGTGATAACCTGCCAGCTTATGACTCCTTAGCTTATATGTCATGTTGTTGTTGAATATAGATTAATACTGTTTTTGATACAGGAGCCTTTGTTTTAACTCACTAGGTAGCAGCCATAGCACTAAGACATAAGGTGATTTGAAAAGCTATAGATTAATGGCACCTGGTTATCCACCGGCGTAAACAAGTATCATAGGTAAAATTAGCCTTAGGTCATGTGGTATATTCAGTCAACAGTACACATAAAATGATAACTGTTTACGTTTTTTCTTCATGAAAGAATTTCGACAAGAATATTGAATCAGGCCTCCTATATAGTTGATGAGGTGTTGATAGTCCGTTATTAGCCATTAAGTATTTATTGTGGGAAGCAAGATGTAACTGTATAGTATATTATATTCTTCCTTACTTGTTTAAATACCGTTCCCTCTTTCGTAAACAAAACAGTTTTTGTCCAAACACAGAAAAGGCGAAGACCCTACTTGCATTATGAAATCAATCTCATTATTGAAATTTACATATGATGTATATACCTCTTGATATATATCATCTGGATATAAGCATTGCTGACCAATGAAGGGAGAGATTGCATGCTTTAAATGTAAAGAATATATTGTGTTTTCAATGACAGAGCTCTAATCCAGGAACAGGATGTTTCACGATTCAACTTCATAGACATGCTTAATTATTTATGCAGCTATTCATGACTTTAAATAAATTTTATATAAATAGGTTAATATTATTATTAACAAACATATTATTTTAAGATGAAGTAACTTGAATGCATTTTTCCGTTCAATATTGTTTAAATAAATAAGATCTAGAGTATCACTATTAATACCAATATTAGAGAGTGTGTGCTTTAATTTGATCAGGCACTGGTCATATCTGGGACTTATGACCGAGATGATGATGATGATGATGATGATGATTGGCGTTTTACAACCATTATTGTGCGCGTGGTAGGATAAATGGGCAGAGCGACCTCTAAATGTGATGAAGTCACGGATGAAACAACCTTCATATATGCCCATTCCGAGATTCGAACGCGGATACCGCTAGACCATGGAGGTACTCCACTTATGGCTGAGAGCTAATTCTCTTGAGGATGCATCTCACAAAAAAGATATAGGGTATTCATCACGTACTCCTCTAAGTATAGCATTATTCATCATCATCATCACGTACGCACCTAAATACTGCGCATTAGTAGAGAGGAAAGTAAAAAGGAGCACCGTTAAACCTTTGCTTTCCTGGTAATGCGTTTTCAGAAAGATAAACAATATCTAACGTGGCACCTTAATGTCGAATCATCTTGACTGCTTCCTCATATTATGTAAGCCGTGCTTTAATCGTCGTTATATGAGCATTAAATATTCCTAAAGACCGTATTCATTACCCATCAACTGGCCCTTTTCAAAGATGATAAAGGCCCATGTAGGAGTTACTCTTTATTACTGACGACAAATATTATTGAAGGAAATTCCACTGAAGCACACAATTATTAATTTCTCTGTCAGTTAAATATTCGTTTATCCAAAAAAAAAAATATATATATAATGTAAACAAAGTGACAATGTCATGGAACCATCCAAGTAATCAAACGAAAGAGTCAGGACAAACGCTTTGTGATATATTTCAATGGCAGATTATTTATAAATATTGCTGATTTGTGGTAAGTTAGATTATAGGTCATTAACCTACACATGCCATGATTTCTGGTCAGTTTATTACCCATTAAGCGGAAAGTGTTTCTTTTCTGATAGTTTTATTCATAATACTTAATGACTTTCTTCACGTTATTGGTGCAGATGATGTTTTTTCCTGCGCCGGTTAATATAAATAATAATGAAGTTTCGCTCCATCTAATGGCTTCTCTTCTCTAGCACTGGCAAATATTAACAAATACTGCGGACAATTTAGCTGTCACCAACATTTTCCCTAATTTGTAATGACTAGCACAAAACTTGTACAGGGCATTTCGTTTGCTCAGAGCTGCATTTTTAAGGCCAATGTAGTGTCCATGGTAGGTTAAATTGAACGTTGTTTGTCCATTTGTGTACCAAGACTGGTCCGTTGTTTATTGTTTAAAAGAAATACAATTTGTTTGTAAACGTTCAATGAGTATTATTTCTCAACATTATTTTCACACGTTATAAACATTTTCTGAAAAAGGCCCAACAAATATTTACTAAAAAGAATTGCCCTTTGTGGGATTTGGTATTTATGATTTCCACATTTGTTCACAGTCAGGGATGAGACCATCAGAGGACTGGTACCTACTCCATTGAAATATATATTAAGTAGAATAAATAGATTAGGTGATGGGATTCAACGATTGTGATTAAACTTGCAACATGATATTAATATGTGTTATGTACTTAAATTGTTCAATAGATAGAGGGTGACACTCTTTTGTGCACAGCTTAATATCCTTCGTACGCCGGTATCAAGCGGTATTTATTAAGAGTGCGTACATATCCTTTACAGGAAACAAAATGTGAAGGATGCAGAGGATATAACTTTAACAAAGGATGGAGTTATGATCATATTCTTTAGAAAAAGTTAATGCCACTGAAAGCTAGAAATCGTGTTAATATAATAATAATAATGGCCAAAATGGCAGTTATTAACGTGGCTGGCAACCTCAAATGAGGGAGACGCATATGGTCTGTAATTTATAGCTTCCCCACGGAGACTAATTCTAAATAAATTTAGAATTTAGAATATATAGCATGTGTGGTGAAGAAAACCTTACCAGTTCCTTGGCTTGATTAAAAAAAAACTCCTACTATAGTCTCACGCTCTACGCATGAGGCCAAAGATCCTTCAAGGAAACCAGTCCTCTATGCTAGACTAACTATGATGAATGTGACATTGATGTTAGACCGTAATTAGTTACGGCCATGTCACTACTAACGATTCCAACAACTGGCTGGCACCACTGTCATCATCTCTATAGATTCATGTATAAAATACCATGAATCGACACCCTCTAGGAGCATTGTTACAGATAGGATCGAAACCATTCAAGTATTTTACCTGACAGACTAAACATGTATTTTAACCTAGAGAAAAGTACATTATGGTCAACCTTATCAAATGCAGCACACAGGTCCAGACATACGAGTATTACTGGCTTACCTTGATCAAATGACATACTATTATATAATTTTCATCCGAACCAAGGCTGTTTCAGTGCTGTGACGACTTTTATAGGAAGACTGTAGTGATTCCTTAAGATTGTTATTGATTAAATATTTGTTTGTAATTGTTTTTAATATTACAGACCAAACTGGGAGTTTTTATTAACAGCTTCATAAGGGCAGCTTTGATGGATCTTGGGAAAACACCCAGGTAATAGTGCTTATCAGAACATCCAGACAATCCTTCACAAGGCATGTGGGCATAGGATCAACTGTACAAAAAAGATTAGATGAACATTTCAGAAAATGTCTGATATCAGTCTCTGTAAAAGGCTCACATGTATCCATCATGGATATTCAGGACTCTTCTTCCATTGGCTTACCCTGTAATATGATGCTGAAAGGGAACCCACTATGTATATTTAATATTTTTTGACAGAAGAAGTTATTAAATAATGTGGCATATCTTTATCTGAGGACAGTTTGACTTTTATCTAATACTTTATTCACGACACTGAAAACAGTCCTTTGGTTTCCTTTGGGTGCTTTGATCTTTTTATTATAATATTCAGATTTAGCAGAGGCATGGTATTTTTAACTATAATCTTACTGACCTGGTCCTGACCCACAGCCGCTCATGATACGTTCTGTGTCTCTTTGCAGCGTGTATATTCTTATTCTACCATGAAGGCATTGGTCTTCTTGGCACTTCCTTTGTCCTTAAATGTGTATGCTCATCTACAATGTATCTCACTGTACTATTTTAAAGATCCACTAGATGATCCACATCATCCGGTGGATCCTATACCAAAGAAGAGACCCACAGATCAGCAAGAAAACTTTCCTTATCAATCGACTTATATTTTCTATATGAAATACCTTTGGCTGAAACAGAATAAATCTGCTGCTTTCAAGCCATTGTTCTTAGTGGGTGTAATCGGTGGATAGACCCCATCTGCTTTGGATGCTTTCCATTCCGTGAGCGCATCGCTAAATAAAAGGGTATTACCACCATAGGGTCGTACTGATCCGTAGTATAATTCATTATACTGTTGATTAACACGTATCTCTTAAACACTTTTGGTTACCGATAATCCAAACTAAGTCACGTTTACTTCTTTTGTGACTCGATAAATTATATTTCCATTTTTGCAAGAGCAGAATCCCAAATGTGTGTCACAATATGTGTTTAAGGCGTTCAACCATTGGGTGACATTACATATTAAGTATTTAACTACTGCCGTAATAAGGAGTACTCTTATCCAGTGCCCAAATGGATTTAAATAAGAAGTAACGGAGGTATCTTTCTTTCGCAGTTTTCATAATAGTTGATTGACGAAGCCAGAGAATTGTCATACTTCCTTCTAGCACTGATAAATCCCTTTGGCATAGGTAATATATTTATCCCTTTTATATACTGAATCCGGTCTATCATTTCAACGCCAATTACTAATCCGTTACAAACGCGCGCACACAACACATACACAAAAAGACAACAAAAGCTTTAGGTATATTAGGAAAACCGCATATTCGGATAATAAACGTCTAATTTAATGTATTTTAACATTCGTTCTAATACGATGTCTCCGTGTAAAATATTCGTTTTATTCCCTAAGGCGATTTGATCATTCGCCACCAAGTTTGAGCTAGCTATTTATCTTTAAAAAAGACAGTGTTTACAGTTATCTTGAAGTTGCAACACTCCGCATCGCATTATCAACGTGATAACAAAATTACTTTTTTGTACATTACAGACGAACATTGAGCGATTTTATTCCAGGGACATAATTAACGGAATATTTCAAGCAAATGGAGGTTAAACATATTCTTTATCACAGTTTTATAGATGCATTCCAGTTTTACGAAGAGTATTTTATGTGTTGTTTTGGAATGGACATTTTAAGAAGCCCAGCTACAAAACGAATTAGAAGTAAAGCTACAAAACGGTTTCATTTTGAAGAACCTTGCCGCAGAAAGCTAATTAATCTTTTTTGTGATCTGGTCGCTAAGTAGAGAAATAACATGTTTACTTCGCTAGGAACAGACAATTCTGTGCAGCTGATAAAAGGTGCATCAGTACAACTCACATAAACATCAGTGATGAGTATTGCGTGCCCGCAAATATTTATCTGCATATGTGTGCACCAACGATTGATTATGTGTATGTGTATTCATGTGTTCGTGTAATACCTGAAACTGAATGCAATACGTAAGAATAAAACTATATATATATATTTGTTGATATTTCTAAGAGTCCCTTTCAATTATCATCAACCCTTCGTCATAGGGATCCAGATTTTGTTAATAATAAGACGTTGAAGAAGCCATTTGTTTACAGTATAAATTTGATCATCTAAAGCTTATAGATAGAAAGATGGATAGAAAAATATATAGATAGCTAAAGAGCAAGAGACAGAGAGAGAGGGGGGGCGAGAGAGAGAGAGAGAGAGAGAGAGAGGACGGGGGGAAAGAGGGGGAGATTTTAGAAGGTTTATATTATCAGGCACAATTATGAGAAAATTTACTAGTAATAATTTTTAACAATGTACAGGTCTGTACAAAGCCTATATCATTTTTGTATACACCAAGTCAGCATTGTATATTACTTAATAGTTACTGAACGATAATTTCTAAGCTAGCAACTCCTCTCACATGACCACTATCGTCTAGACCAAAATAGATAGTTGATTAGCAAAAAAAAAAAAACGGAGAAGGTCTTGGCTCGAATCTATTCAATGTACGGAGTCTCTGAATGTATTCACTGAATGTATCTCCGCAATAAATAAGTATCCTGGCGGGGGAAGCTCAATTATTATGGTTTATTTCGTTTTGTGGTTTCTAGGGAGTGTCTTTGCCGTCATCAAACCATGTTGAAAGAGACCGTACGTAATTGATCTCAGGACTTTTCAATGTGATAAGCCTCGCTCCCCAATACCCGTCATTACTAAATCTTCCGGGAGCATACAATATCTCATTGTCTATTATTAGCTACGTATTATGCAAGATTCTGTTACCAAATAATTAGATACTAACTTGTCTCTGAGTAAGTCAATACTTGGCAAATAGAAAGAAATACTCATCGGAGAGTCTATTTTCGAGTCAGATTGTACAGCTCTATCTCGGCGGAAGTGATCCTGAAAATAATCAGGTTAGACTCTTTGTCATATACGGGAGAAAATGTATAGTATTGAATAGTAACAACAACATCACATCACAAAGTTCATGAAGTAGTAGTACTAATTTATAGATATAAATATATTAACAACAACATAAACAACACTTACTACAATGACAACCAACAACAAAATAACAAGCAAACAACTTTACCATCAGCAACTAGAACAACAACAACATCAACAACAACAATCTTAAATATTCCCGATTTGATGCTTATTATAAGAGTATTTTGGCTTCATTAATACTTTCTCTATATTCCAATTACCATATTAGAGTTTAAATGATATTTTCAGTGGGATACTTTAACAGTAGTGACGTCATTTTGCGAAGGCCCAATATGACTGTAGCAGTACAAGCAACATTTCCCTACATTTCACCTCAGTAAATAACAGGACCACACTTCCCTTCACTATAAATTTGTATATGGCACTTTGATTGACCTTTGATAAAACAACCCTCAATTGGTGTTTTATCAGAGATAACCTTATTTTATTGATAACAATACCTGATCTCTCTTAGTATATAATTTACAACTGGAACATCTGTATCTAATGTGTAATTGAGGAATATTAAATCTCTATTATTATGTTGTCTGGATCCTTCCTTCGTAATATCCGTTTTCTGGCTTTTTCACTTGGAGTGACTTTATGTTCTCGATTATTAGTGGGTAATTATTATTATTATTATTATTATTAGTAGTAGTAGTAGTAGTAGTAGTAGCATGATCATTATCATCATCATCATCATATCGAGAACAGACATAATCATTTAAGACATAACAAGTTCACCAAAATAATTGTATACGGTGCGTGCTTTGCTTTGATCAAGCACTAGTCATATCTGGAACATACGGTTGAGAGTTAACTCCATTGAGGAAACATTTGACAAATAAGATCTAGGGGATTTATAGCGTAGTCCATTGAACAATGGTGATTGTGAGAGGCTTTTATCCGAAAATCCCAAATAAAATCGGGAGCAAAGTAAAAGGGAGCACAGCTAAACCTTTGCTTTCCCTGGTAATACGTTTCAGGAAAGAACTCGTACTGGCACAAAGCTAAACATTTTTAATGCAACACCGAACCGTCTTAACTGCTTCCTTATATTATATAAGCAGAGTTTAAAATGTACATCGGTATGTGTTCATTAAATTTCCTTAACACCGGCATTATTAACCAGCAACAGGACCCTTTTTTTTATTAGTGACAATCGGTATATTTCACTAGAAGACAGAAACATTATTGAGGAAGATTCTATTTTATAACCCAATTATATATTTCCCAATCACTTTATTATCAACTTATTCCTTTTTATATATATATATATATATATATATATATATATATATATATATATATATATATAATCACAGGGGTGGACGAATTCCAATCTAACTTTGGTCAAATTACTCTTTAATGGATTAGAAGCTGTAGACTTCATTCACCAAACCTTTATGTGTTTCCATCAATCTAAGTAGATTACCCAGTCATCGCTTGCTCAAGCTCTGTTTTAATGCATCCGAGGTAAGTGGATTAAAAACGACTATAAGATAAACAGTTGTAGTAAATAAGTATCTTATTTATAATTAGGTTCGGATTAAGGTGGTGATATCTTCTCGGTCAATGACATGCACTCAACAGTTGTTTCACTCCTACCACAGATAGCTTTTAAAGAGGGGATTGATGAACAAATGGATACAAAGTATATATGTCCATTTTGTTGTTTGTTCTTTTTTTTTCAAAGCACCCAGGGCAAGAAATCAGTGGTGCAGACTTAACTCGATCAATATATGCAGACAATGTATTGTATCATCTCCTAAACGTGAGTAATTCTTTATACCAGAAGAATTAATACCTTTCCACCTACAAAAACGGTAAACGCAGGCTGCTTTGGGTTTATGGAAATATTTTAGGTGAAGTTCACTTGCTGCATTCATATTCAAGAATCGAGTGTTTCTCTACAATTTAAAGTAGCAAAATGCTGATTCAGTAACTGGCTAGTATGCTGATGTTATTACTCTGCAATACGGATAGTGTAGACATCTTTGCCACCTTTTATGACTGATAAAAAATAGAGAATTTTGCTGTTTTAGAGATGTGTATATATAATATCAAGACAAATCATCATGAAACAGAATTTAGAGAAGAGATAAGAGAATGTTCATCCTTAGTCGCATAATATCTGACCAATATCTTTGTCTATTTATGAACTCATTTAGTCTATCTATTCCAAAATGTTCCATAATTATAAAATATATAACATGTCCATTCAGAGATAAAAAATAACTTGCTTCTGAATGTATACTCTGTAGGTTTAAGAGACATAGATATAGATATGGCCATAGAGAAATGTATTCACAATTTTCATATACTATATACAAACATACATTAATCTGTTGACAATAACATAAATTTTAGAACAGTGAAATTGGTCTTCTGATAAAACCAAAACCACGCTGATACATAATAAAGAACCTAACGTCTTCTTTGATCACAGCTTAAGGGATATATTGGTAATCAAACAAGGACAGCTGTCTGTGTGGATGTATGAAATTAAATAGTGCTTTGGTACACTTATTGTCCATTGTATTATCCAGATAATTCTGTGACCAGTATTAGTCTTTATAAAATGCTATTTAAATATTGCAAGAAACCAAAACTTACTAGCTAATAATAATTTGCAATTTATTCGCTATTTTTATTATTATCATCATCATCAGCAGCAGCAGCAGCAGCAGAACCATTAGCAGTAGCAGCAACAATATCACTAGCCACAGCAGCATCAATTTATTCATGCTATATTTATTCATATTCTGGAATAAATGGAGACATGAATAAACAAGTTAATGTCCTATTTATACAGAAGGTTTTTTTAATAAATATTCTCAGATATTTATGAAGCATAATAAACAGGATGTTTTATATTTTATGACGCTAAAGAGATATTGAAGAGGTGTCACAATGTTAAGTTCACCGTAGTTAGCATATTATAAAGAGACTGGTTGCCTTGATGAATCACCCAGAGTAATATTATCGCAATTTATGATGTAAAGTATCAGTGACCTTTTCATAGAGGCTAAATAACTCGTTCATCATTATATCCTTTGTCAACTTTACATTCCCTGCATTAATATATATTTGATTACCTTTAGGTATATCTACGCTCGCGAGCCCATAAACATGATTTGCTACTAGCGTACAAGGGATATTAAACTGCGCACAAATGACAGTCACCCTATACTTAGTAAGCGTTTGAAGTATATATCATCATATTCGTTTCAACATATTAATCACCCAATCTATTTTCCCACTTATAATATATTGCAATGGAGTCGGTACCAGGTCTTGGATGTTCTCATCCCAGACCAGGTGGGAATATGGTATTCATAAATTCCAATCCCAGGGTTATCCTTTCATGTAAGTTTTGTTTGACTTTTTTTATGAAGTGAGAAAATATTAATATTGCTCTCGTGTAGTATTTGAAAACATAATATTCACCGGTGTGTTTTAATTTTGTTCAACATTAAACAACAAATTATTTTCATAGATTTATTATATAAAAATGGACAAACAATGGACTATTTAGCATACCATGTGTGCAAAAATATCCTTAAAACAGGGATAATGGGAAACCAAAAAGCACTTTGGAAGTTATGAGCTAGTTATTACAATTAGAAGAAATGTTGATGGCAACTGAATCTCCCGCAGAATCCAATGATCTTTTCCGTTGCAAGAAAATAGACGCCATTGGAGAGGGAAAGTAAAATAGCATTATTGTTGGTAGAAAAATGTTGCAAGAACAAATCATATGGGCCACTAACGTGAAACAAAGCCATTAGGCATAATGACTACAATTATCAGCAAAGAAACACTTTCCGCTAAATGGCCTATAACTAGATCGGAACTCCTAACAGTTGTGGGTGAATGGCCTATAATCTCATTCGGGGTCACTAACATTCATAAGTAAGATGCTAAAGAAAGATGTCACGACGCGTCAGAATTGATTCCTTACTCCGTTTATTTGGATGTTTCCGTGACATTGTCACGTGTATTACTGATGACTAGTCATCATGTCGTCATATTCCTTTCGTTTTTGTCGTGTTTCTTTTCAGTTTCCTAATTTTGTTAATAAGGAGCTGATGTGATTTACACCTTTTGGCGCCATTTCATTATATAAGTTCGGGTAGTGGAATATGCTGACCTTATATATATACGATAATCTCCTATTCATTCAGTAGCTGGGTCACGTTACCTCGCTACCTTCAGCTCTACATTCCAAATATTAAGCGTATTATGTGCACAAAGGCGACATTAAAGGATCAACTGTTTACATTAACCTGTAACAACCACAACATGATCTTATTCAGGACGTTTCTAAGTAAAGAAAATAATTTCCATTTTATATTTAAACACCATATCCATATATCATATATCAAGGTTCTAATGCTGCTATTGGTGTCTTTAGATCCTGTTTCAAACAATCAAAATACAGTATATAATACCATGGGGCACGGGATGTGTTGATAAACGTTATAAAAACATTGTCAGTGAGAAATGTGTATAAGCCATAATAAAAAGGTGTCTTATTTATATTCATTCACTATTTGAACTGAGACACGTTAGAGATCATATATATATATATATATATATATATATATATATATATATATATATGTGTGTGTGTGTGTGTGTGTGTGTGTGTGTGTGTGTGTGTGTGTGTGTGTGTGTGTGTGTGTGTGTGTGTGTGTGTGTGTGTGTGTGTGTGTGTGTGTGTGTGTGTGTGTGTGTGTGTGTGTGTGTGTGTGTGTGTGTGTTTTAGCTGTGTATAATAAGGCACAGGCACAGAGAATCTCGAACCGTGAATTCAAACTCTGGACGTTTCTTCAGGGGACTGAATCCAGAGTGGCGACTTTTCTTGCTGAGACATGTGTAATGTCTCACCAGTCCCTAAGCCGCCAAGCAAAATCAAAATACGAATCACCTACAGCCGTGGAGTTTGGGAGTAAAACACCCATGTCAGATCACGGCAGTAGTGAGAATGTTTAGCTTAACTATCTAAGCAGCCCTATTTATAGCTATTTTTCAATTGCTGTATCTTTCTTCAAAGCAATACTATATAAACCATATAACCCAATTGTCACTGTCTTCAAAGATCAGTTTTTACAACGGGCAGGCGTCATGAAGCGACTACTATTAAAACTGTTTATCTTAATTACTATAAAAAGACTGACATCTGCGCTGAAGCAGACCGTAATAGCGCGTCATAGCTTCCGTAATGTTTGAACTATGCTATCATTTTCAAACCTGACCTAATTTATGCTATTCTAACTATTGTAGTTCTTAATGTTATTTATGACAAGCAGATTAGAGCTAATCTTGAATGTCATAGTACAAACTGGACATAACTGGACCTAGGAAAGATAATTCTATTCCCACATACAACCAAGGTGAATTATATATACAAGTAAACTTGTTATGTAAAACACACCAACCGCGCGAACTGTGTCCAATGCCACCGCTCGAGATGCGATGCAGTGTTTCTATTCCTGAGTCAGGAGTACTTATAATGCTTTAAGAGCGTACTGTGCCTGCTACAGTCATTTAAATGCTGGATAACCAGGCCAGACATCTAAACGGCGTGCCTCCAAAGACGCAAATAGTACATGGATTATACAGCTCTAGATCAACTTTTCTTGAATGCAGGGACCGGGAAATATGGTCTCCACGCATAGAAAAGGAACTTTCTCAACCGCAGCATAATATGCCTTGTGATATTTGCTGGAGGGTCAAATACCTCATAAACATACAAATCCAATAAATACTATGACCTACTCGTCACTATTATAACAATTTACATCGGCGCTTTAGCAGACCGTTATGGCGGAATTGCCGTTCTATATATTAACATTTTCAAATCAGACCTAATGTCTGCTATACAACTATAATTATAATATAGGCTTTTATTAATGACAAGGAGACTAAAGAAATAGCCTTGAAAATGTCAAGAACAAATCATATGGGCCACTAACGTGAAACAAAGCCATTAGGGATAATGGCTACAATTATCAGCAAAGAAACACTTTCCGCTAAATGGCCTATAACTAGATCGGAACTCCTAACAGTTGTGGGTGAATGGCCTATAATCTCATTCGGGGTCACTAACATTCATAAGTAAGATGCTAAAGAAAGATGTCACGACGCGTCAGAATTGATTCCTTACTCCGTTTATTTGGATGTTTCCGTCCCATTGTCACGTGTATTACTGATGACTAGTCATCATGTCGTCATGTCCCTTTCGTTTTTGTCGTGTTTCTTTTCAGTTTCCTAATTTTGTTAATAAGGAGCTGATGTGATTTATACCTTTTGGCGCCATTTCATTATATAAGATCGGGTAGTGGAATATGCTGACCTGATATATATATATATATATATATATATATATATATATATATATATACGATAATCTCCTATTCATTCAGTAGCTGGGTCACGTTACCTCGCTACCTTCAGCTCTACATTCCAACTATTAAGCGTATTATGTGCACAAAGGCGACATTAAAGGATCAACTGTTTACATTAACCTGTAACAACCACAACATAATCTTATTCAGGACGTTTCTAAGTAAAGAAAATAATTTCCATTTTATATTTAAACACCATATCCATATATCATATATCAAGGTTCTAACGCTGTTATTGGTGTCTTCAGATCCTGTTTCAAACAATCAAAATACAGTATATAATACCATGGGGCACGGGATGTGTTGATAAACGTTATAAAAACATTGTCAGTGAGAAATGTGTATAAGGCATAATAAAAAGGTGTCTTATTTATATTCATTCACTATTTGAACTGAGACACGTTGGAGATTATATATATATATATATATATATATATATATATATGTGTGTGTGTGTGTGTGTGTGTGTGTGTACGTGTGCGCGCGCGTGAGTGCGTGTTCATGTATATGTGTATATATGTATGATTATTATTAAACATTTATCCGATGTTTTATGTGAGCTCGTGATCTGATTCTATTTGATGTTAAGTTGATTATCGGATAAATAAATATCAGTATCTAATGGGAGGATACATACTATATAGGTGATGTTTTGTTTATTAAATGATAGAAATAAAGAAACTTGATAAATTACTTACAGTAACCAAAAAGAGGTATGCCTAATTTTGTATGGTGAGTTGAGTTGAGTTAAGTTGTTTAGGCTCGTCGCTGTTGGTCATACCTGGGAAATACTGTGGGAGATCTGACAAAAGGAACAAATTGTACAAACACATGCATTATTCTGATTTGAACCCACAACCTCGATATTTTCATCGCAGTGTCATAACTACAGTACCACCGGAATTTACAGAATTTATGCACCTGTCTGGAAATAAGATAAAACTATAATTCCAAGTCTATTACTCATATATCGTACTTTATAGAAATGGTGGCAATAGGATAACATTATTTTGGTTATTATGTTGAACACGATAAACAACTACAGAGTATAATTCTGGTAACGTATGCTATGCAAGGATTTAAGAAATAATAGATGCAAATACATGTTTAACTTTATAATACGCGCACGCAATCTGAGGAAAGGCTAACAGTAGTCAATCATTTTATGGAACCCAGGATTCAATAACACATTATAATACAGATTAGTAGATATTCTAAATTCTAGAAGGTTCATTGTGGGCTGCAGGTTAAACTTTGCAGGACAAGGAATGTTACTGTGTAGTGTACCCAGCCTCTTCTTGTCAATCATTATATTTCCTTGGGTTAAAAGCAAAATATCTGAATAACAAATGATTTTTCGATCATATTTTCAACCATTTGTCACTACCTATCAACCAATTAAACATTCGCTGAAAACGATTTATATAACCAGAGAATCCATATAATAGTGGGACACAACTGTCTATAAGATATAACAAAGGTTTGGATTACAGGAATAAGTATATATTTTATCATTAATGAGGCTGGACTCTGAACTTTCTTTTAAAGAATCATCTTATATTTTATAATAGCACATTCGGTTAATAATTGATTCACCAAAATTAGTTTGCTGGTAACTTTAGAGATTTGACATATTTTGAAGAATCAATAATTTTTACAAATTGTGTATAACCCAAAGCTTAATATAACGAAACCTTTCAGGGAATGTAGAAATGTGATATATTGTGAACATCCAGTAATATATTCATTTCGACGTCGTTAGGCTAAAAGTAGAATTTAGCGCCACCGTGATGGTCTCTGATCTTCAGAAGGAGTAAAAAACTGTAAAAATCAAATGATCAAAAACTAAACCCTTTTGTATACTAGATAACAATGACAGAACAGTAACCAAAATATATCATGAACTGACACTATATGGAAATGTTATTCTAGGTATGATTAAAACTGTTAAGTAAGTAGCCTGATAAGACAAGCATCTCTTTCACCTATAGAAAGCACATTTTGTTAACTGTACCAAATTTTACCTTTGGATCCAGAAGAGGAAGAAATACCGGATTATCCTGATCATTTGACATCATATCATAATTAATTACCCGAACTAAAGTTGTTTCAATGGTTTTATAAATTGTATTTTTATTAAGGTTAATATTTCACTATTTACTTAGACGGAAATCAACTACCTATGTTTAGATACAAATGGTAAATTTGCAACAGATATGTTATTGGTTAGAATATTACTGTAAAAACCGGGTTAATTAATGGATTGAAATGGACAATTTCATGGAGTTTGGAAAGCACACAGATATTTTAACTTATTAGCTACCTTTATAAATTATTTTGCTATACCTTCCTGACCCTTTTTGGCAAGGCATATTAGTACACGGTCAGTTGCACACAAAACATGTTATGACTTTTTTAGTAACTGTCTCCTATTATAACGTTTGTATATATATATATATATATATATATATATATATAAATATATATATATATATATATATATAATGCTACCAGTGGTAATCATAAGATGGATAATTCCATCCATTTTGTAAACAATATATACATAATTTTCGAGTACTGTGATTCATTTTTAGGGGGACTCACTCATTATTTGAAGATGCATATTAAATCCAATATTTAACTTTAAATTGACAATGATTTTTTATAAAATTGCCATCACTGATTACTGGATTGTTAACAACTAACCTGCACTATATTATCATATATCACGGCGATGTCTCTTTGATAATAATATTTTTATCACCTGCCATTTTATTTTAGGAATGAAAAAAAAAGATGTATTCCTCCTGCTGTACCTGTGTAAATTAGTAAAGTTAGTCACTGAACATATTGTGCTATAGTCACTTTTCCGTTGACTTTATCATTTTACAAATAAAAGAAATTACTGAGAGTGAAGCAAATACAACAGTAATAATACAACGCAAAGGAAGATGTTATCGCTAAATAAAAAGTATCACCATTTATATTGATGAATATATATATATATATATATATATATATATATATATATATATATATATATATATATATATATATATATATATATATATATATATATTGTGTGTGATTAAGTGCTTGAAACCTATTAACTAATTATTACAGAATATTGAGTTCCTAAAATGATTCAGTGAATTGTTTGCTTAGCGATAAACGGGTATTGGAGAAACGAAATAAAAGACTTACTAATCTGCCAATAGCTATTGTTATGAATAGATAGAGTCTTATGTATACATAACACTTCTGGTAATAGAAAGATATGTATGTATAACCTACAAACGTTATGCTATTAAAATAGACGAGGAATCCAGTATTGAGAGCCAACCTAATTTATACGTTATTGTTATAACAAATAGATTATATTAAGTTATTTGACCTATATATCTTATATTGTAAAGTTAGTCACTGAACATATTGTGCTATAGTCACTTTTCCGTTGACTTTGTCATTTTACAAATAAAAGAGATTACTGAGAGTGAAGCAAATAAACAGTAATAATACACGCAAAGGAAGATGTTATCGCTAAATAAAAATAACACAATATATATTTGAGAATATATATATATATATATAAATTAAATATATATATATATATATATATATATATATATATATATATATATATATATATAACATGTACATAAAACGTGCATAGTCAATCAATGAAATAAGTCGAGACAATAATATCCTATCAAAATCAGTACAGTTTAGTCGCTAAATGAATATATTATGAAAAGCTTGATATTTAGAATTCTTGTGTATTAGTACCATAAACACACACACCAACACCATCAATGTTGGTGTAATATACAAATATGCATTCACAGCTGGCACAAAAAGTCGGCCAGAGAATCTAAATTATATGTGACAGTTAGCTTTAAAAAACACAACCTCGTGCTGTCATCAGTCAGTTATCTGCTTCTAGCATGTAACCTATCAACTAAGCGTGCAATACAATCTAAGTATATTAATACATTTCGCCAATAATTAATATATATATATATATATATATATATATATATATATATATATATATATATATATATGTCCCTGAAATGTTTTAGTTCATTGATATTGTGATAATATGAATAAACGTGGTTTGCATTTGGGAATGCTAGTTTCAAATTGCTATTTTTATGTTTAATGGTATTGTAATGAGTATAAAAATTATATTACTTTATGTACAAAGTTTGACAGAGGAGGATCTTTTCTAGTCAATGAGGTCTTACAACTCGTGACACGCTACATGCACAGCTTGTAATGTAACTTACCTCTCGTTCACTTTCAGGTTGAATGAGTATTTACTAAGTTTGAATTATTGATTATTTGTATATATAAGGATATATATATACTCATACTTCATTGTAAAATAAATAAATACAATTGGTCCTACTATCAGCATATTAATAACAAAACAAAACATATAAAATTGCAGACTGAATACAAATGACCTGATGATTCTTTTTAGGAAAACCCCTGTTTTTAGCTAAAATTAAGTGAAATTATTTTAACCCTATTTTAACAAATGATGACAGATAATAATTTAGTGCTAACAGGTGGATTCTGATTTCTGGTATCGCAAACAATCTGTCATATACGAAATCAATAGTTTTTAGAAAAGAATATGCCTTTAACATAATAAATATGTTTGTTCTGTTATTATTCTCTCAAAGACCAACATAATCCAGCACACATCTCTAATATATGTATCCTTACATTTTGTTTCATTTGGAAAGGGCTCTATAATCAGAAACAATTTTCTGTGGACAAAAGCGACTGGTCAAAGGACTCGTTTACATTTATATAAATGTACATCTTAGGAGTATCGAGGTGGGTGCGGGATAATCAAAATCTGATTGGCAATAAATATCAGATGCGATATAATAACTGTTGACACAGAATGTCATTCCGGGATAATTTGATCCTGATATTGTACTATACGACATGCTGCTCTTACAAGATCAGCACAATGATGCTCTAGATGTAATGGCAGTGCAACCATAAGATCAAACTGCAATGTTTATATCAGTAGTATGACAAGCTTCTTCTAATAAAACTTAAGTGTGCTGGTAATAATCTTTTTTATATACGGCAACTATAGGTGAAAAACATGTGTATATAAATAAAGAAGCAATTCTTCACATTTGGCTGAACGTATTTTATCCATTGACTGCTTTTGAACACGTTTTCCTAATATTGTCCATCAATTAATCTATCATAGACCGAGATATTTCGTTATTATGCTTGATCATCACTCGTATAAAGTGACAGCATTTATTGCTATTATAGGATGGGAGAGGTACGATAACAAAATGCCTTGACAAATCTTTTTCTATACGTTAATCGGTATTTAGAGCTAAAGGTGCTCACATTTCTTATAAGAACTGATAATAGTTGCGTAGCAGCGGTTAGTATATGCCATTGCCTTCTAAGGTAATTGATGGAATATTTTAATCTGCGTTTGTGCCATTTGTACCATTGTGTGTTTGGCAACAGTAATAACGTAATATACAGCACAGGGTTTGTTTTAAAGAAAACGCTATTGGTTTTAAATATGATAATACGTGGTGATGAATGAACAGAGATATCAGTATCATCATCTAACTTAAGTCATAATCTATTTCTATAATTATCTAGTATTAGGAACCATTTCTCTATAAAATCATTAAGAAGTGGTACTCCTAGTTTGTTGCAGTGGGTTGATCAGAGTCACAGTAGCATGACCTAAAAGGTCATCTGGGATAAGAGGACACTCGACATGTTTCAATCAGTGTTTTCATTTAGACAGAGATGTCGCCGAACAGTTAGATCAAACTTTGCTTATGATTTCTAGGGTTACATTTAATTAAATCAATTTCATTGTTATTACTTAAATGTCAACATAGTCCCCATATTATATGAAGGTTGTGTTTCATAATGTTTTGTATCATCACAAGCTAGTCGAACCTCATAAAGTAGATGAATGAAAACGTATATATTCCTATTTAATAAAAGAGAGAGAGAGAGAGAGAGAGAGAGAGAGAGAGCCAGCGATAGAGAGCGATATAGATAGGTAGATATATAGATATATAGTTAGATAGATAGATATATAGATAGATAGATAGATAACGTGGAGGAGAGACAGTGACAGAGAGTGCTAGGGACAGATAGAGAGAGAGAGAGAGAGAGAGGAGGGCGGGAGAGATAAACATATAGCAAATTAGATAGGTAGATAGATAGATAGATAGATAGATAGATAAATAGTTAGATAGATAAATAAATAAATAGATAGATAGATAGTTAGATAGATAGATAGATAGATAGATAGATAGATAGATAGATAGATAGATAGATAGATAGAGTGGAGGAGAGACAGTGACAGAGAGTGCTAGGGACAAATAGAGAGAGAGAGAGAGAGAGAGAGAGAGAGAGAGAGAGGAGGGCGGGAGAGATAAACATATAGCAAATTAGATAGGTAGATAGATAAATAGATAGATAGATAAATAGTTAGATAGATAGATAAATAAATAGATAGATAGATAGATAGATAGATAGATAGATAGATAGATAGATAGATAGATAGATAGATAGATAGACATATAGATAGACGTATAGATAGAAATATAGATATACAAAGAAGACTATTAGAAGAAGAAAAAAAGGAAAAACCAACATAGAAATATCTCAGCCTACGAATACTTTGCCTTTTATCGTTTCTTTTATATTTCTATTATAAATCTACAAATTATATATGAGATATTCAGATTTCTGTAAATACTAATCTTTGTCTATAACCTAAAGTGAATTACTAATAAAAAAAACAGTGTGTTGATATGTGATTAAAATTGTAAATTAACATATATCAGTTATATTAGTTAAATTCAAATTATTCTTGTCCACTATCGAGCAGATATTTGTAAGACGAGGAATTGTTAACATTATATTTCACTGCCGATATGAAGATGATACCGTATTATCACCGATTTCAAAGGGTGTCTTGATCACCAAGACAATGTTTCAATATGGTTCATCTGAGGACAGTAGCATAAAATATATGGAATGTTATCTAAAGATGATTAAATGAAACTGTAATATTAAAGGCAATGTAACTTCTCTAACTAATACTTTTCGGTATTAACAATAATTAATTTAACCAGAACTTGGTATTATTTATATCAGGATGAGCTTACTCTGTCCTCGAGTTTTCATCATGTCAGGATATCCGTTTAAGGTTCGTATGACGTGTTCTGTTACATTGACGACATGCGTAAAGTCAACTGATACATTAATTGTTACGAAATGTGTTCTATATATTAATAATTGCCCGGTCAATGTCCATCTGACAATAAAAAGGATATATTTGTGTGCAAATTAACAGTTCCAATTGTAATGGAAGTAGAATATTTTCAAAAATGGTCCATTGCGATGATCACCATCAAGTCATCTGGTGATCTACGAAGTGGAAAACATCCAACACATACTCTAATAGAAGAAATTAGATAACTCTGTCAATAACATCACAGCTTTATATGTATAAACTGTAAACATTGGTCTAATAAATTGTCAGTAGATCTATGATCAATATGATGAGGTATCTGATGTTATTAAGGATATGAATCTTGTTGTTCTTTTTATTACTCGGTTGATTGGTAATGTCTCATAACTTAAAATCGTTTTTGGTGTGAATGAAGTGGGAAATTCACTCCATTGTGTTGTTCGAACTCACAAAAAGGTAGGGGGTCGGCATTCGGTTTTGTGGCTTTTGTAGTGTGAAGCTCATTTGTGCTTTCAAACTAAATATTTTGAAAATTATCAACTGGCTCTTGGATGATTAATTGGCCATGTAGCTTTTATCTACCAATTACATCCAACTACGAATAATGGTTTGAAAGCTGCAACTATCTTCAAAGATCTTCGGGATTCATTGACCCTCAGACTGGTAAAATGATCGTATGTTGTTCATAGGTAATTTAAAAATATCCTGGGAATATCAGAGGAATGCAAGTACCAAGAAACTGACAGACATTCTGAGACCTACCTATATCAGGCATTATGTCCAAGAATGCACACTTAGAGAGGGTTACGTCGAACATCTTGACATATCTCGTGAAAGTAGCAATGTAATCCGAGGTCAGTGAGTGGGTCACTGAGTGAGTGTTAGATTAGCCACGATAAACAGTGATAAGATGCGGATTCAAACCATGACCTTCAGGTTTTCACTAATATGACTTTAGGGCCTTCGCTAAGATAATATCACGCGTATATAATATTATATTAGTATTAAATAATCCTCGTGCTGTTTTTGTATGTGCTCTTCTATGTGGCAGTTGTTAGCGGTCTTAATTGCATGCCTGATCTGATCGAAATCCAGTGTTGCCCTCGTCAGATAGATATTTCATCATTCAATAAATTCTTAGGCTTCGTCACGTTATTTTGCAAACGTGTAGCTTCTCAGCCTAGTATACCTAATTATACCATAGTCGTGGTTTAAGAAGGTTATTCACTCACAACAATAATTTAATTTAACAGGTTTAAAATGGTACACTAGTGGTTATGCTTTGATCAGAACTAAGCTCTTACTTTTGTGTACACCTTCTCACTTCCACAATATCTTTGATAGAATCTGCTTAGTAATGTCGAACTAAGAACTCCTTGGTAATCAGGTGTCTACAAAGAGAATCCAGTTAAGCCAATTAATCGCTTGAACGAACTTGAATCGAGTGAACGAACTATACACTGTTTGAGGTCGTATATTATCTTTATGGCTGGATGTTAGTCTTTTCGAATGACACAGATCCTTCTTACTAGATATATGTGACTCAGAATAGATATTACGTTTCTATGCAAGCAATGTAGACTTAGAAAAGTGAGTACTTTGAAATGGTAACGGTAGGTTATCGAATCTGCACCAAATACAGTTAACAGGTGTAAAGTGGTATACATAAAACGGATGATAAAACACTCATCAGAAATAAATGTGTTAATTGCATGTTTGGTCACACAGAACGTTTCTGACTGTTATCCATTACACACCACAAATAATGAAAACTGCACTTACGGGATCAATAGATCATGTTCAAGTCATAATCATACCTGTGTTTTGTGAGATTACCTGCTCTCATACCTCTTTGAGTCCTATATGTATGTATTTCTCCTTAAATCCTACATAATCACTCAGTCACTCCTAATGCCTTAAGTAACTATGAGCCGACGTTTAATTCGAAAGTTATTAAATTAATACAATTCTATAACACAAATGTTATATTCAAGGAATTGTCCAAAGATATTATACAAATACGAATTAATAAACAATTTATAATATTACCCGTATTATGTTCATAAATAAATCCTTTCCATTGTCTAGCACAGATTACTACCACCCGTGTTCGAATCCCGGCGTGGGCATATCTGAAGGTTGTTTCGTCTTTCACTTCGTCTCATTACCTTTGGAGGTCGCTCGGCCCATTTAGCCTACCTTGTGCACAAAATTGGCAGTAAAACATCAATCATCACCATCATCATCCTACCTTGTGCACAAAGGTGGCCGTAAAACATCAATCATCATCACCTTTCCAATCAATCATATTCAATTATATAAAATCTGAAGAAATAATTTCAGATCAATTAACATGACCGTTATTACATTTATCTCATTTCAACTACCAATAGCTATCTTCATTATAGATGCCGGTATCCTAAAGGATGGCTGTTGAAATGTCTATTCGTGGTGACTGGGTAATATTACTTATTTCTGGGTATGATATTTTATTATCTGAAATCTTTCTGATTTCATTTATTCAAAGTTTAGTAGAAAGGAATCTTACTTTTAATCCATTGGAAGTCAACGTTACAATAAGACAACAATATAAAAATACGCATAATATCGAAAAGGAACACTAAGACAGTAATTAATTTGGATAGTTCAAAAATCCATGGAATATCGGAAGCCAATATTGAATTAGAATAATCTGAGAAAGACCGCATGCCATTATACAAAAAAAAAATATATATGACTTTTGGAAGATAAAGATTAACCAGTCAACTCTTTTGTAGATACTAGAATCAAATCGAATCTATGCTTTTCAGAAGAAGATGTTGACGTTCCAGTGGCTGAGTGGTTAGAAATATCAAAATAGTGAGTTCGAATACGCCTCATGTCTGTGTTTGAGGGATATACGTGTATTTCTTTAGGCAGTGGCCCCTCGGCCATATGTTTCAGATGTTATTTGAGCCGAAACAAAACAAAATCAACTCAATTCCAGAAGAAGATAGAAAATTTCACCCAACCAAATACGGGTTTACAAAGTAACACATATCAGCTGAGAGATTAAGTCCGACAGAGGCCATCCTCACACGAAATCAAGACACTGAATGGCCTAAATTGTGCCGATGTGTCGTTAAACAACATTCATCCATCCATCCATCCATCACACGAAATTAAACCAAAGAAGTGAGGGAGGGTTTGTTTTTGCCAAGGAAGCCAGAGTCAACGACCACAAAATTTCATTTAAACAAAGGCTTTCACTGATTATCCGACAGTTAGGTAGGTATCTCAAATGTAATTTATCCCGGCGTGATTAAATTATGGACGAAAGGACGATGTCTGCTTATATATAGTATATAACCTGTAATTGGAATATATATTTACAATGACCATCAACATTTTGTTTGCTTAAGACACCGTTTAAATTTGATATTTCTCTACACGCACTATTTTGTTTCTTTTTGATATTTTGGTTTGAATTTCATTTTTGAGATAATATTCGATATTATTATAGGGGCTGTAATTAAGATTCGGGATATTGGACACCTGGATAATAAAAAGTTCATATTCACTAAACAAAAGTAGTAGAGTAGTAGTCAAGAGTATAATGAACCAGTCGCCATTCGATGTAGGCGTAGATTTTATGATTAAATATTATGATCAGATATTGAAATCTGTACGATCTATACTATGCTAAGGGTTCTCATTTTGGTGGATACCCAACCTTATTTCTTCTAGTCGAATCACTCAGTATGTGAAACATCCGCATATTAGCTTATCAAAGAGAACGTTTTGTTTAAGCCTAAATGCAAAGTCAATCTATGGGAAACGGTGTTCATTTGTGCATTTTCACAAAGACCACAAAGTCGTATAATCAAAGGTAAACCACTTAGTTATATAACATCTCCGCAAATTAATCATGACTATTATTCCTATCCTCTGTAGTTTATAGAATATAGATGATGCGTTATGTCATTTTAATAGTGTATCCTATAGTGAAACCTATCAGCTATCACCATTGTTCTTATAGTATTACCGGTGTTAAGGAACATTGAAGTCTGATACTTTTTAGGTCTGACTAATACGATCTTTCAAGATATATGTTCATGCAATTGGTACGTTATAAAGGCCGAACTACCATAGACTATAAACAAATCCAAAAATTGAAACCCTTCCCACCTCTCAAATCTAATACTTTAGGGCGACTGTAGTCCTATTTTCCATCAATCCAAATCTTTCTTCTTCGCAGATATATAAAATGGTTCCGCCAAAAGTCCAAAGTTTCCTTTATTCGCAATAGCCGCGAATACGATATTTAAAGATATGAAATTCCCAATCATAATCGACAACAAAGTCAGTAAGACTATGATTTCATATGATCTTTTGTTAATTGATTTTGTATTCCAAATTTAGAACGACTGATCTACATATAAGGTTAGCAAAATCCAAATACAGAACTAATATTATGAAATGGTATGTAAACAATAAAAGTGGTAAATCACATCATCTCCACATTAATAAATGCTTTATACCCGGGGAACCCCCCCCCCCCACAAACGAAGGGAATGTAGGGACTTGACGACAGATAAACAGTAAAACGGGTGACAACGTCAACGAAACATCCAAGTAATAACACCAAAGAGTCGGGACTGGCGCTTCGCGATATATTTCAATAGCAGGTTATTTATAAATATTACGGACTCGTATCAGATAGGTTATAGGCCATTAACCCACACATGCCAAGAATTCCGGTCAGATAATAGCCCATTAGCGAAAAGTCCTTCTTTTCTGATAGTTTTAGTCATTACACTTAGTGACTTTCTTCGTGTTAGTGGCTAATGTGATTTTGTTCTCGTGCCCGTTATTAACCAACAAGAGTGATGTTTTGCTCCGCCTTGTGGCTATTCTTCTCTTGCACGAGCAAAGATCATCAAATACTTCGGCCGATTTAGCCGTGACCAACATTTTCTCTGATTTGTAATAACTAGCACATAACTTGTACAATGCATTTCGTTTGCCCATTATTGCTTTTTTTAGGTCAAAGTAGTATCCATGGTAGGTTAAATTGGACACTGTTTGCCCATTTATTTAAAGAAAAGCACCAATTCCATTTTGTTGTTCATTGTTTAAAAGAAAGACATTTAAAAATGAACATCAATGAGTATTATTTGTCAACATTATTTCCGTACGTTTTTTTACGCACATTTTATTAAATAGGTCCAAAACCCTTTACAAGAAAGGATAGCCCCGGGATTTGTTATTTATGATTTCCACATTTCCCCAGAAATAGATTATCTGAAGGAATCTAATTAATGTGATGAAACTTGTAACATGATATTAATATGTGTTATGTACCTAAAATGATAAAGGGTGACTATCATTTGTA
The DNA here is from genome assembly GCA_025642065.1 of Paralvinella palmiformis. Taxonomy (NCBI): domain Eukaryota; kingdom Metazoa; phylum Annelida; class Polychaeta; order Terebellida; family Alvinellidae; genus Paralvinella; species Paralvinella palmiformis. Next base: position 62,815 of record JAODUP010001023.1, on the reverse strand, counting down.
CACAGCTTAAAATCCTTTCTACGCTAGTAGCGAAGGGTATTTATGTGCGCTCGCGTACATATCCTTTACAGGAAAGAAAATGTGAAGGAATGAAGAGGATGGAGTTATGATCAGGTTATTTAGCCCCTTAAGAAATATTTAATAGCACTATAAATCGCGCTATTATAACTATGGGTGATTCATCATGGAAACCATTCCTCTATATTATACTAACCATGATTAATGTTACATTCATGTTAGACCATGATTAATTACGGCCATGTCATTGCTAATGATTTCAACAACTGGTTGTCACCATTGTAGCCATCTATATATATTTATATAGCTATGTGCTTTCATTAGAAAACTATCTTCTTCGTTATGTCTAGCAAAACTGATGTTTGCCAATAATCGAGATTTCTCGTTATCGTCATGAAATATGAAACATCCCGGAAATGAACTCTTCATTATTTATTCGTGGTTCATGATATGTAATCCATCTCTGAGAATATGTAATCGCAGACTGAGACATATTTCAAAGCCAATAATTTAAATAGGAAATATATTCCCCGATTAAATCCGATTGTATCTCTATTAACTCCGACTCCTCAATTAAAATAACATTTAGCTAAATTTATTTTCTTCTATATGTCTCCTTTTAGTCGATATCATAATTAATAACATTATTAAATTAATCCTGCCGTGACCACTGATATTGTTAATGCTACTGCTACAGTTAATAATAATAATGTTGTTTAAGATTATGCTAATGTTGTTATTGTTGTTGATGATGATGATGATGATGATGATGATGATGATGATGATGATAAAGAAATTGGAAGATACTATTAGGTAGTAGGTTTTAGCTAGTTATAATATTTATACATCATTTAATTAAATTGAAGGTTAAATATTCTCTGTTATATACTAATATTATATAACATTAAGACTAATACTACTAATAATAATACTAATATTAACATCACTTCTCCTAGATTCGCAATTCATTTCTAACTATGTCTGTGAGGTGTTTCAGCTGAAGTAAACTTCTTTGACATAATGATCTCATATTCCCAGTGAGTAGCGAAAGGACCTTTGAGTTTGAGTTATACAACATTTGAGACTAAAACGAAGTAACCAAACCTTTAATTTCATTTTAATAACAGATGTATTTTTTTCCAATAGACCATGTTAGTGTTACAGGTTGCTAAATGACAAATGCAGTACACTAGATTGTGGTTCAGTGCAGATTATATCAGAACACATCGCAGGTGAAATCCATTAAATGGTATTTAATGATTGACTTGGTAAATCAACCGATTCCTTAACTTTGTTTAGTACTTATCACTATTGGGGCATGGCGTTTAATAAAGAATGGGTATTGTTTGCCATTAATAATACAAGCTCAGATAAGTGACTACATCTTAAAGTAGTGCGTTTATTATGAAGAGCTGTTACTCCAACCAACATATATCAACAATGCCATGAAATAAGACCAAACAGATGGTCTTATGTAAGGCAAAGACAGCAATAAATAAGGTCACTAGCCTTTAATACATCATGATACAACAAGTTTTGTAACCAAAAGGGTTGCTGTTACCTGTAATTCTTTCAATAATGCTGTTGCAATAGTAAAAACAACAGCAGTAATAACAAAACTAATGGTGACCCAATTAGCTGCAATAACAACTCCAGCAGCAACAACAGCAACAAATACATAATTACACTATGATAACAGCCATAACCATACCAATATGACAAAAACGATTTGCTGCAAAACGTCAGACATATGTTAGAGTTATAGTCAAGTATAACCATGGACTCTGTCTATTAATGACATTCAGATAAAAGACCGTGATAATTCCTACATAAATGTTTTCGCATATTTCAACCTATTTTAATGTTTTATTGTTGCATCTTACGTATTAAATCAATGGTGTTATGGGAATTGCTGTTCTAGTTGTTGGTCTTATTGTAATAATTGTAGATCATTCCCCAGCCGGATGTTAGTCACTAGTAGCATAAATATTGCCGTGACCCAATGTAGTAAGTATATGTTCTCACTTAGTGTTCTTATCCCATTGATGGTTTAACATATACATGGCTGAAATTTTATTCTCATTTAGGTGCATGGTCGTCTCTTGAAACGTGTCGAATATTTTCTAAAAACTCATCTATTCAACGTTGATGTTACTGACATCTTATAATTTAACATACAACGTTTTGTTCTATTAATATTCATCACATTTGTATAGTTCCTACTGGCCAATGCACATTATTAAGTTTACAGTATTACCATTATTGTCAATGAGCTATTATTTCAGAGAAAGGCATAAAAAATTCACTCAATATTATTTCACTTTATCAATTAATTTTAAGTCTGTGGTGTTATTTGGTGCCATAATATAAGCTATGATTTCAACTCCCGTTTTCTATTATTATCAATCACTCAGTTTATAGTGACTTATTTAATGTCATTTGTATTATCTACGTATTGACACGTGATTATTTGTGCTTAGAAAATAATCATAATATGGCATATGTTGTACTGTTTGTACTTGAACTGGTGTCTATCAAAATCTGTCTTAATAAGGCAGCCTTCTCACCACTTAGCATTCTCTTTAAGGTAGATGGCCCTTTTAATTAAGTCTGGCTGTTCGCCCTCAAATACAGCTAACTAAATTCAGGGACAATTTTTTGAAAATCAAGTTTAATTTTTGGACAGGTGTTTATACATATAGTTGAAAATCTATATTTATAGCGTTTTGTTCGTTATATATATTGTATTGGTGGTAGTTGTTCTGACATATGCCTCTAGAGTCTGCAAGAAGTTGCC
>JAODUP010001023.1:42500-55000 GCA_025642065.1 Paralvinella palmiformis | reverse complement strand
CCATTGCCTGTGTTTATTTCATTGCCAATCATAATCATGCATGGCTAATTACAAACACATATGTGTGATCTTTCCAATGAGCAGATCATGAGTTAATCTCATGGACAAAGTGACACGAATATTTCTTTACGATGTCTGTAATTAACAAACATCAAAATGATCAATGGCTTCAATGGCATTCCGTACCATTGCGGACGGTCATTGCATATTGGTTTAAATGCGGAGATAAAAGTTACTTGCTATCAGATTCACTTCTATGGATGTCGAAATAATAACAGGGCATTACGTCAAATCCAGTCAGAAAACTGCATCGCTTTGATATGTCTGCTGCCCAGAAGCTTGATATATGTTAACTAATTACGCTAAACAAACCTTTCTGTTGGCTTTTTATTATTTGTTGAAAATAAATAAATACACCACAAGATTATAACTGTCATTGCGGTTCCAATGATTGTTGCGTATTGTTTTTGTTACATATAACGGCATGCCATTACAATCTAAACTTGTGTGACACAGACTATCGGTATGTCACGGGTCCGATATTCCGACATTCGCGTTTATCCGACATATTATCATGCCACAAACCTTGTCGGATTAACGGATATATATATATATATATATATATATATATATATTTCAACTGTGTAAATCTATATCGTCAGCATCATCATCCAACTAATGTGCTTTTAGTCAGACTAACATCACCCGAAATATAATGTTTAGATAACGAAAGACCAATCCTTAAGGTTTTTAATGTCACATTAACGTAATATTAAATTGGTCCTTTCATACATGTTTCTCGAAAGGAAATTGGCCGATGCTAAGAAAAGCTATGAATAGATAAAATGATGTTAGACACAATGATAACTTCAAAAGCTATCGCACAAGGGATGATACATTCAGAAAACCTCTCATCGTTCTCCAGCGTTCACAAGGGAATTTGTACCAATCTTTGAGATTGTGTAATAACCATTTAAACAAAAGTTAGTAATAATCTGTGACCAGTTCTGTGATCATTAACACTGCGATAGCTTTATAACTGAGGATTCCTTATTGATAGATGTGCCCACTCATCTCAATTGAGAGGAATCTAGCCTGAGTTTGAGCTTTAGTTTCACAGCAAACTCTAGACAACAGATAATCAATCTACATCTTATCGTACAGAATTAAACACATCAAGGTAATCTAAATTCTAATTGATATTATTGATACAATTAATATGTTATTTATTTCAACATTCATAATAATAGAAATTATACTAATTGTAAAAATAATAACAATAAAGTATACTTAATTTTTATGTATAAATATAGAACTGTGTGTCATTAGCATACAAGTGATATCTAAACTTGCATTGGAATACAATGATCCCAAAAGGACGTGTATTGGATACCATGAACAGACACTGTCTAGTTGATTTAATAATATAATAATAAAGATAATAATAATAATAACCCTACAAGAGATTTAAAAGATAGTTATTATTTATCTGTGAAAGCGACCTTTTTTAGAACAGATTCGAAATGTTCAAGATACCATGCATTTCTGCTATCTGCTGGCAACCTATTCCAGAAACTGGGGGCTGCAGCCCTAAATGTACAGTCACGATATGACTTGAGCCGAGACACTGGCAGCTGCAATATTATCTGACTGTGTGTGCGTGTGCGTGCGTGTGTGCGTGTATGTGTGTGTGTATGCGTGTGTGTGTGCATGTGCGTGTGAGAATCGAAAATTGTGAAATAAATTGTATTATAATATATATATATATATATATATATATATATATATATATATATATCATAGTTAGATTACGGTATTTCCCTTCTTCTGGGTTTGTCATATTAGAAATTCTAAGTCACTAAATGTTTTTAAAAACATGTCTAAAAATATTCCTATTTAAACATTATTTTAATTATTAATGTTCTCATTATCTTTATTTATTGTACATAACCTCAGAAAAGGGTACCTTGTTTTGGCGCTTTGTAAATATATAAGTGTATGCTTATTCCAGTTCATGCACTCATGGTGCAGAAATTTATAGTTACTCATTTACAAGCATGTTCATGTAACAGCTTTTAATATTTGATAGTCTATTATGATAAGAGTTGTCTTTTCAAGCAGGCATTATTCACAAGGATCGATTTTTGACGCAAATATATGTTATATTATCTGATGAAATTTGCGATGGGTTTCATATAGACACGATATCGTCCAAATGTATCTTGTGACTAACAGTTTTAAAAGACAAGAATATTAAAAGACCTAAACCGAGAACTAGCACTGAGACATAAGAGGATTTAAAAGGATGTACGATTGATGGCACCTGCTTACCCATCGAGATAAACAAGTATCATAGCTAAAATTTGCCTTAGGTATTATATATATACTTATTGGAATACAGAATGTGACATCTGGTTACTCATTTCTTCGTGAAAGAATTTCTTTGTGATTATTGATGAAGTATCTCCTTTTTACTTGATGAGACGCTGAAACCTATATTATTATGTTGCATATCTATCCATTAACTGTTAAGAGTGGCTAGCAAAATTTAACTCTATAATATATTAATTCTTCCTTAAGTCTGTATATACCGTTCCGTCTGTCAGAATTAAAATTGTTTCTCCCCAAACACAGAAAAAGACGGAGACCCTTCTAGAATAATGAAAACAATTTCCTTGTTCAAGTTTGCATAACAGTCCTATACCAATTGACTTTTGTTATCTGGATATACGAATTCTTGACTAATTTAGGGAAATACTGCATGCTTAGCAAGTAAGGGATTTCTTTCGTTGTTAACGATTGAGTTCTAGTCCAGAAATTGGATAGTTCACGATTCAACCCAACAGCTGCTGCTCTTTCACTAGCTTTAATATTTATGTAGGCACAAATTGATATCTGACTGAAGGGTGATGGTTTATTGTGATTTTAAATCAATTTTAAGTAATCAGCTTTTACGTGTGCTAGGCCGTATCATAGACAATATAATCACATATTTGATTTGATTTATTTATATCGTTTTGTGCATTTCCCGAGACCGTAGCATTGTGGGGTTTACACGATATTTGATTATATAATAAAATCAGTACACACTCTGTCATATCATCGTCATATCGAGAACAAACTTAATCATTGAAGACAAAGTAATTTGACCAAACCAACATTAGACGGTGCGTGCTTTGTTTTGATCAGGCACTGGTCATATCTGGAACATATGGCTGAGAGTTAACTTCCTTGAGGACACCTCAGACGAACGAGACCTAGAAGATTTCCAGTATATGCCACTGAACACTGCTCAATGGGAGGGGCCCTTCTCCGGAAATGTTTACTAAATAAAGTAGAGAGCAAAGTAAAAAGGACCGCAGCTAAACGTTTACTTTTAAACCTAAACAGTCTTAATCCGGCCCATTACCTTCAAAACGTCTTAGCTGCTTCCTCATATTATGTAAGCAGAGATCTAAAATAAACGTCGATATGTGATTATTAAAATGTCCTTAAGGCCAATATTAATAACCAGCAACTGGTTCTTTTCAAAGATGATAAAAGTTCCATATAGGAGTTGCTCTTTATTACTGATAATTAGTCTATTTTACTAGAAGACATAAACATTATTGAAGGAAGTTTCACTTTAACACACAATTATATATTTCCCTTCTGGAATATTTTAAAGAAAAAGATAATAGATCATACAATGGTACCTGCCGAATTGATATATTATTTGTATGGGTCCTTGTCTATATCATTTTCAGTCATCATTGTAAGTCATACACATATTTTCAGTATAATTGCAGATTACACTTTCCTGCCATTTTGTAGAATCAAGAAAGGGGAACCCTTCTAAAATTACTTATTAGATATTTGATTATCCCATTTTAGAAAAGACTTACTTTTTTCATATTTCGTTCTAGCTTATTTATTTAATTTCTATAATTAATATAGTTGTATGCCAAAAACCAAACCAAAATAAACATAAGTTACAAACAGTCGTCTACCAATATACTATTTCTGTCTTAATTATCTTCTTCTAAAGTATCAAATAAGTAAACAAAACCCCCGCCTCCAGTTTGATAAACATCACTCTAAAGCAGGTCCAATGCATTTCCTTGACTTATATGGACAGATATGCTTCAGCTGTTCTTACCTTTCTTACCTGCCCACATCACAAACTATACAAAACAATACAGGTGATTAGATTAAATCTGTAGAAACAGGAAAACTAGCATTTAATTAAGGCACCCTAATAAAGAGGGAGATGAGTTTTCCTATAATTATCCTTAAGAGGTTCACTTTCTGCACTCCCATTCAAGAGCGGATTATTCCTCTACAATTAAAAGTAGCAAAGAATTGATTCAGTAATCGGCCAGCTTGCTGATGCTAATGTTCTGCAATGGACATAGGGTAGAAAATCTTGCCAACTTTAATAAATGATAAAAAGGGGAAGGCAGCTTAAGGGGAGGTTTTTTTAGACATGCGTCAATACAATATGAGGGTAAGTCATCACAAAGCAGAATTTAGAGAAGAAATTGTTCATACTTCGACGCATAATCTGTGACAAAAATATATGTTTATTTATGAACTCATTTAGTCGACCTTATCCAAACTTTCCAAAATCATTAAATTTGTTACATATTCATTATAAAGATACAAACCTTGCTGCTGAATTTTACTCGGTTGGTTTAATATATACATATTTCATATACTATTGAAAGGTTTAAAGTTTTGGCACTGTAGACATAGATATAGATATGGCCTTAGACAAATGTATTCATAATTTGCATATACTATAAACAAACATGCATTATAATCTATTGACAATAACACAAATTCTAGAACAGCGAAATTGTTCTTCTGATGACACCAAACACACACTGGTACATAAGGAAGCACCTAACATCTTCGTTGATCCCCTTAAAGGGGTTTTTGGAACAAAAAAGGACTTTTTGTTCACATATTAAATAATTTTTAAGTTAGAACAAACGATTTCTCCCAATATATATAAAATTTTAATATAAAGACCCCTGTATGTTCACCATAGTTAGCATATTATACAGAGATACTGATTGCTCTGATGAATCACCTATAGTAATATTATCGCAATTTATGATTTACAGTCTCATTGATATTTTCACTAGAGGCTAAAGAACACGTTCATCGTTATATCCTTTGTGAACTTTATATCCTCTGCATTCATATACATTTTGGTACCTTTAGGGATATGTACGCGTGCGCCCACATAAACAACCTTTGCTATTAACGTAAAAAGAATAGTAAACTGCGCACCAAAGATTATTGCCCTCTACCTAATAAGCATTTGAAGTAAATATCATTATATTAATATTGTCTTTCAACACATTAATCAACTTTTCATCACCTAATCTATTTGTTTTAATGATATATTGAATTGGAGGTGGTACCAGGCCTTGGATGTTCTCTTCTCTGACGGTGCAAGAATGGGAAAATCATAAATACCCAATCCCAGGGCAACTCTTTCATGGAAATTTTGTTTGACATTTGTTTTAATAACGTGAGAAAATATTAATATTATTACATGATATCGTATAGTATTTAAGAACTAATACTCATTGGTTTGTTTTAATTTATTTATTTTAAACAATGAACCAGAAATTAGTCTTCATGATTTGTTGTACTTAAATGGACGAAGAGTAGGCCATTTAGCATGTTATGTGCACAAAAATGTCCTTACAACAGCAATAATGGGGGAAACAAAATGCACTTTGGAAGTTATGAACTAGTTATTAAAAATTAGAGGAAACTTTGATGACAACTAAATTCTCCCGCATAATTCAGTGATCTCTTGCAGGAGAATAGAAGCCATTGGAGGAGTGGGAGAACAGAACATTATTCTCGGTGGTAGTAAAGTGTAGCAAGAACAAATCATATGCACCAATAACATTAAGAAAGTCATTAGGGATAATGGCTAGAATTGTCGGCAAAGAAATACTTTCCGCTAATTGGGCCACAAACAGATCGGAACTCGTGACTGTGGTGTGGGTGAGTGGCCTCACTAACATTCATAAGTAACTTGCTAATGAAATATGTCACAACGCGTCAGCCTTGATTCCTTGCTCCGTTTATGTGTATGTTTCCGTGACATTGTCACGTGTGTTACTGTTGACTTGTCATCATTTCGTCATATTCTCTTCCTTTTTGTCGTGTTCCTTTTCGGTTTCATACTTTTGTTAACGTGAAGCTGAGGTGATTTTCCACTTTTGATGTTTACATGCCATTTCATTAAATCAGTTCGGGTTTTGGAATTTTCTAACCTTACACACACACACACACACCGCACACACACACACGCGCACACACACAAAATATATATATATATATATATATATATATATGCGTGTGGTGTTTTATGTGTGTGCGGGGGGTGTGTGTGTTAACCAGTTGTCATCTAATTGCATATTCATTGTGTAGCTGAGTGACGTTGGACCTATTTAACGTATTAGGTGCACAAATGCGAACTTAAAGCATTTATATTAACCCACAACGACCAACAACATGACCCTAATCAGGAAGTTTCTATGAAAACACATTATTTCCCATCTATATTTAAACACCATATCCATATATAATACACCAACGTTCCAATTCATGGTATATATATATATATATATATATATATATATATTTGAATCTCTACGATACATTTATTATATTGTTGGCGGATTCGAAGGAGATGTAGTCAAGCCAACAAAGGGCTTCATACATAGACTCTATGATTATTATTAAACATGTATCCGATTTTCCACGTGAGCTTTTTAATTTGATTATCGGATAAATAAATGTTAGTATCTTATGGGAGGATTCGTACTGTACAGGTGACTTTTTTAAATGATAGAAATAAAGAAACCTGATAAATCGCTTAACAGTACTCAGAGAGATGTATGCCTAATTTTGTATGGTGAGTTGAGTTGAATTGTTTAGTCTCGTCGCTGCTGTTCATACCGGGGAAATAGGGTGGGAGATCTGCATTAGTCGGATTTGAACCCACAACCTGGAGATTTGTATCGCGGTGTTATAACTACAAACCCATCGGAATCAACCCTTTCTAAGTGGCATATCATTGCTTAGAAGAGATAGCAAGTATCATAATTAATTCCGTATACTTTAAACAGTTTTTCCTTCACATTCAAATAAATCTTTATTTAAAATCCATGTCACATATAACAGTTTACATCCTTGGATAAAAGTATTAAAATACTCAACTATTTTAAGTAAGATGGGAAAGCATAATTTTAAAAGTATGGGTCTCTTCGCCGAAAGAAGGTAGCAAATTTCTTACTATTGTTGGTATATAAAGGAAGTAGGTTTGTAGAATGTACGCACCTGTCTGGAAAAGAGGATAAACTATAATTCCATGTCTATTACTAATATGGCGAAATTTTGTATAAATAAAGGCAATGGGATAACATTATTTTCGTTATTATGTTCAACACGATAAACAACTACGGAGTACAATTCTAGTAACGTATGCTATGCGAGGATTTAATAAATGAGATATGCAAATATATGTTTAACTTTAAACGCCACGCACGCATTTCGAGAAAAGGCTATTACTAGTCAATCATTTTACGGAATCCAGCATTCAATAATCTCCTTCCTGTAATAGTGTCGTAATAAAACACATCATGATGCAGATTGGCAGATATTCCAAATTCCAGAAGGTTCTTTATGGGCTGTAGGTTAGACTTTGCGGGTACACGGAATGTTACTGTGTAATATACCCAGCCTGTGCTTGTCAATCTTTATATTTCTTTTGTTAAAAGGAAAGTATCTGAATAACAAACGACATTTCGATTATTTAATTAATGACATCAACAGCTAATTATCACAATTGATATATACACCATCATTATTACCGTAAATATCACGAAGAAGCATTCCAGGTGTCTCCATTCACTTAATATTCCATGTTCACGGGTGGTAGCAATTTATTCGAAAACTGCTTTAGTTATACGACATATTCTTCTCAGTACACACTAAGCAACAACTACTTTTGTCACAAAACCGGAAACAAATGCACAGTTCTACTTCTTTAGAAACTGGTTGCAGTGTCATTAATTTCCTAGTTCATTTCTTAAACTAAATAATAAACAAAACCACACGTCCATTGGTGCGTTATCACATTCGTGAAAAGCAGAATTGAAATTTACTCTAAATCATTTGCGAAAAAGAGAATTTAACATAGGCCGAAATGAAATAAAGCGAGATACTCCTGTAATATTAAACCTGCATAAAGTAAAGAAATATTTTGTAAGGTTCTTCAGACGCACTTATTTAAATTAGCCTAATTATGATATATATAAACCAGCGTATTTATGTAAACAAAAGGTGGTGCTAGATGTGCTTAGATCATATTTTAATTTAGTTTTAACGGTATAGCCCATTATAGCAATTCAGGTTGCTGTATAATATTATTATTATTATTATTATTATTATTATTATTTTAGTTTTTCCCCATCGATTATATAATAGATTAAATAATCTCGAATCAACTTTATCGTCATTTTCAGATTAACATAATTCTATTCAGTTATATTAAGGATGTAATGATGAAAGGTAAGAATTGTCATCATTATTTCATAAAAATAGTATGCAATTTTATCACCATTCCTACCAGTGTGAGTTTCGGAGATTCCACCTCCCATTCTATCTCTTATATATTTGCTTATTAAAGCATTTGTTACACAGACTTAGATGACTAAGTTATGAACATTATTGGAACTCGAACTGTTTCGGCCCAATTACTGGTCTGTAGATTGTGTTTTACGATAACCAGAACCTAAAGTACCACCTACCTTCTGCTGAATGTATAAAACATTGTTGCCTGTTTCGTGCGATGTACTCTACACCCAAAAGTGGCGATAAGCTTTTTAATCCGCTGCATATCTAGGCTTCATTACCAGGCTGGTAGACTCCAAGTAAAACGATCCTTGCGTAAATGTCAGCATTAAATACTAAAGGTTTTTGAAACCATTTTCACATTTTGAGCGTGTTCTCTCTCTCTCTCTGCGCGTGTGTGTGTGTGTGTGTGCGCGTGTGTGCGTGTGTGTGAGTGAGTGTGTTATAATTCTAATTAGTAATATCTAAAATCGGGAAGTGAGAAAGAGACATGCAATGGTGAATAATCATGTTGAGATATTGGTGACAAATATCTGTTAATGGCAACAGCTTATAGAAAGGTTATTGTTTCTTATATATATATATATATATATATATATATATATATATATATATATATATTTCTATTACCAAGATTTATGTGTAATGGTCATAATTGGTATTCATCTAGTATATCAGCCCACTTATTATTTTAAATTAATGGAGCTGGTGTGCAAGGTTTGGAATCTATAAGTGCAGAAGATGTTTATCTTTATTTTTGATATAAGATATTCTACATCTGTCTGGGTTGTTATCAACTACGTATTAGCGTAGAAGCTGTGAAGAATAAAGAATTTCCGAGGAGACGGGTGTTGAATATAACAGTCTTTCTGTTCAGAAATCAAAGGAAAATATGAGTCATTCTATTTCATTAAACATATTTTCAATCATTCATTCGTAGTGACTTATTTCTTGTGTACTAACAAATCAGATACGCGAATGTATTAAATCCAAATCGTCAATGCACTGACCACTGATGGAACGATAATGTAAGAGGTTTCTTTAACGAATCTGCTTGTACACTTTCTCCCACCGAGTTAGGCAAAGTGAAAGTTGAAGCACTCTCCTGCCATAATCTATCCGGGGTTTGAACCCAGACAGAGATGCTTCTGGCCGACCGCACTACCAGTTAGGCTATAGGTGAACTTTAAAATGGGTATTCTTTTGGTAATTCGATCGATAATAATTGGCCTCAGGGCAACCTTGTGGTCATCAATTGGTGCTGATAGGAGCAACATCAACTACCATCCTCCATTTTATTCCATGCCACATAATTACAATAACAATAAAGATATACTACCTGGTCAAAGAGCAGCTTAATGAATATTCCGTAATGTTTACATACATGCATAAAAACATGTCCCCAAATTTAATTTGATTATGGATCAATTCCCTGAAGTACCATTAAATGTTGTCCCTTCTGATGATTAGCCATCTTTGATAGTGAACATCCTAGGTTTAAATAAAACGTCGACCTACGTTTAAAGAGCACCCCATGTGGTGAAGAGGCTGACCTATCAAGACAGCTTTTTGATGGACTCCAATTCCTTTACATACCGTTCAATATAGACCATGTTGTGTTATTTCATACAACATCGTTTAGATATCAACAAGTAAATCATACAAATGACAGTAAATAGGTCACTATTAAGTACGCTATTAATAATGGAACTAGTAATAAACTGAAATCGTAGCCACCAATTACCACTTTACGGTTAGTACTTATTGAGACGATCTACTCATATGGAAAAAATAAGAAAAAAACAATAAAGTCGGTCTACAAATAGAGTAAAATATTAATCCCTTGTACTGTTATCGTCGATGAAATTGAACTGGAAAATGGCATAAGTAAATATGTTCTATATGAAATGTAAATAACAAATACAGATTTCATTACGCTGTCCTCATTATTTTATTAACGCCATAAATATATGACATCATACACATTATAAACATCGTGTTGATTTAAAGCGTAGATAACATGTACAAGTCACAATTCAAACAAAAACAATGTGCCAGTCCCATTCCATTAAAAAGAGTTAAAACGATTCAAGTTAAAGACGTCTTCTGTGTTATTTATTAAACTATTCCATATATTAGCACCTTGGTGTTTTATTGGGCTAGCCCAGTATATGTGAGTTAGTATATGATAGGATGACCTCAGTTGTTGTTTCTAGCGTGTAATATTGTCATATTTTCAATAATGTGTCATTATCAACTAATAAAACATTCGCTGAAGACGATTGATGACATAACCAGAGAGCCCGTATAACAGTGAGGCATGGCTCTCTATAAGAAATGTAACAAAGGCATGGATCACAGTAATAACTGTTTATTATATCAAGAACGAGGCTAGACTCTGGACTTTTACATATTTTAAAGAACCAATGATTTTACAAATTATGTATTACTCAAAGCCTAATACAAAGAAACCTCCTAGTGAGTTGAGAAATGTGATATATTGTGAGAATCCACTAATATCTACATTTCAATGTCATTAGGTTAAAAGTATAATTCGACACCACCTTTATGGTTTCTGATCTTCAGAAGGGGTATAACACTGTATAAATCAAGTGGTCAAGAACTAAACACTTTAGTACACTAGATAACAGTGACTGAACCGTAGATAAAATAACATTAACTGAGACTGTTTGGAAGTGTTGTTCCATGCAGGATTTAAACTGTTAAGTAATTAGCCTGGTAAACCAAGCATGTCCTGCTTCTAGGGAAAAACACGTTATTTTCAATTGTATCAAATGCATCTTATAGACCCAGAAGAGAAAGAAGTAGTGGATTGCTTTGACTAATTATTATCCCAGCTAAGGCTGTTTCAATGGTCTTATCAATTGTATTTGTATTAAGGCTATTAATTAATGACTAATCATTACCCGAACTAAAACTGTTTCATTGGTCTTATCAATGTTATTTGTATTACGGGTTTTAATTAGTAACTATTTATTTAGATGGAAAGCAACTGCATTTGCTACAAGTTTAGATAAAAATGGTAAAGTTAAACAAGATCTGTAATTGTTTAAAATAATACAGTACAACCCCCTTTTAAATAATGGATTGAAAAGGACAATTTTATGAAGTTTACTTATTTTGCTAGAACATTCCTGACACTCTTTGGCAAGTCATGTTGGTACACTGGCGGTTGTACAGAAACCACGTTATGACTACTTCAGTAACTGTCTACTGTTGTTATCTGTAAGTGAATTGCAAAACTGTTATCAAAACACATTACCACATGTATGATTATTGGTAAATAACGCAATGAACTAACTAAAATCGTACTTCGGTTGATCATTAGATCATTACCAACACCTGACTGATAATGGGTTCAATCCGAATAGCGAATAGCTGAATATATATGGTCATTAAGAATATACCCTCATCAGATTGAGGAGTTCGTAGATAATAGCTAATAGCTCAACATACATGATTAATTGCAAATTCTCATCACCAATAATACCAGTGGTAATCATAAGTTGGATCAATCCCTCCATTTTGTAATATATATATATAGGCATGATTTTAGTAAAAAAATAGGAATGATTTTCGAGTCCCAGTGATTTATGTTTTGGATAACTCATCCATTATTGGCAGATGCATATTAAATCCAATATTTAACTTTACATTGATAATGATTTGTATAAAATTACCATCACAGATACACTTTACTGGATTATTAACAAATAAACTGCACTATATTATCATAAATCACGGTGTTGTACATATAAACGTCTCTACGATTATAATAATTTTAACACCTGCCATTTTATTTTGGTAATGGGAAAAGGGGTGTATTACTGCTG
>JAODUP010001023.1:0-37500 GCA_025642065.1 Paralvinella palmiformis | reverse complement strand
AGTCACACGCACCTGGACGTCGTGTGCCTATTTTGTCATATTAGATTATATCCTGGAATGACGTAAACTGCAGGTGTGTTATCAGTTAATAAGTTATCAGTTAATAACATTATGCTCTGTACGTTTCTATGTAATCGAGATATTATTTCCTTCAGTTCAGAACATTTACTTTGTAGACCTTGAATATTAAAATACATGATACAGTATTCGAAATGATTGGTATTTGGCAACAGTGTTGGATTTCCTCCATCATTATCATTATAGTAGTCCATTGACCTAAATATAAAATTAGACCGAGCAGTCAGTAGTGTTTGAATTGGCTGCCATGACCAAACAGCTCTGACTTCCGGTAAGGGAAAAAGCAGCGTTGAAGCGGCTGCGCTTCGAGTTTTGAACCTACGAATACGGACATTTATTGCGATGTGAGCATTATAATTTTGTGTGTGCAGACAATCTGTATTATTCCTCTCCTATTATATCCCATGAAATATGTAAAAGTCGTTTACTTCAAGTCCGTAGATCGAGTTTAATTGGGATAAAACGCCAGAGATAGGCCGGGGGTTGTCGTACAGGTTAAATGTAATACCAGTTAAGCTTAATTTCCCGCCAAAATAAACCGACTTAACAGATATTTTAAATGTGTTCCTTATACTTACCGATGAAAAGAGATCCCGTTTGTATTACTTCCATGCACACGGCTTATGCAATCATCGATACAACAATAATTCATCACGTTTATAAACCTGATTTTTCCAGTCTGCGTTCCTATTTCCTCGACCGGAAGTTAGTACCTGTTTGCCATCAAATCGGCGGCCGTGTTCGGTATGGTTTTCTTTTAGGTCAATGTAGTAGTCTAAACGACAGTTGACGTTGTTTTCATAATCTTCAATATTCAAAATATCACTTCATTGAATTTGGGATTACATTTAGAGCCTTTACATTACCTTAAACCTGAATATAACATGTACGTAAAACGCGCATAGTCACTCGCTGAAAAAGGTCAAGGTAAAAATATCAGATCAACATCAACACAGTTTAATCGCTACATGAATTAATTATAAAAGGACAAATATTTATAATTCATCTGTACCAGTGTCATAAATATATACACTGTCACTTTTCTGAGAAACCCATAGCACTTATATATATATATATATATATATATATATATATATATATATATATATATATATATATATATATATATATATTGTCCCTGTAATACAGAGACAATATATAACAGCCTGTATATATTTCAAAATTGTTATTTTTCTGTTTAAGGATATTGTAATAAGTATGAAAATTTTATTACTCTATGTTCAAAGAGAGGAGGAGCTATTTATATTCAATGAAGTTTTACAATCCGGTATTAAAGTAACTTATCTCTCGTTCGCCATCAGTTCAAAGGAGTTTTTGCTAAGTTTGAATTATTGATTATTTATATATTTAAGCATACATAAACTCATACCTCATTATAAAATAAATAAATACAATTGGTCCTACTATCAGCATATTAATAAAAAGAATATATATATAAAATAGCAGACCGAATACAAATGACTTGAAGTTTCTTTTTAGACAAATATCCGTTTTAGGTAAAAATTAAATGCATATATATTAAACCAATTTTGACAGATAATGACAAATAATAAATTAATGCTAACAGGTGGATTCTGATTTCTGGCATTGCTAACAATCAGTCTTATACGAACACAAGAGTATTTAGGAAAGAGTATATCTTTAACATAATAAATATTGTTTGTTCTGTTACTATTCTTATTACATAGCTTCAACTAAGACCACCATAACCCAGCACACCTCTCTAATACATGTATCGTTCATTCGCCGGCAAATTATTGCTGTTAAAAGGTTACATTTGTTCGTTTGGAAAGGGTTCTGCAATCAGAAGTAATTCTCTGTCGACAAAACCGACTGATCAAAGGTCTCATTTGTGTAGATTTAGATAAATGCACCTTTTAGGAGTATCGAGATGAGTGTGCGATAATCAAAGTTTGAATGACGTAAAAATATCAGATATGACATATTAACTATCGACACTGAATGTCACTCCGGGCTGATTTGATCCTGATCTGGTACTCAAAGATATGCTGCTCTTACACGATCATCACAATCAAGTGTCCTCTAGATGTCAGCTTAGTGCAACTATGAAGTCACACTACAGGTCAATATTATAACACCAGTCTTCTAGTAATAGTTAAGTGTGCTGATAATAACCCCTTTTATATGCTGCGAATACAGGTGAGAACACATGTGTATAAATAAACAAGCAGTTCAGTGCATTTAACTGATCGTATTTTATTCATTACTTGCTTTAGAACACTTTATCCAATTATTGTCCATCAATTAAGATATTGTAGTCCAAGAGTTTTCGATTATTATTATTATTATTATTATTATTATTAACGATTACTCAGATAACGTGACGGACATGTGCTACGATGGGAGAGGTACGATAAATAAATACATAGACAAATTGTTGTCTATTCGTTAATCAGAATTTAGAACTAAAAGTACTTATATTTATTATAGAGACTGATTATAGTTCCTTAGCAATGGATAGTATCAAGCTTGGTCCTCTATGATAATTAGCATGGAATAGTTTACCATATTCATTAGTTGATCTGCATTTATGCCATTGCTAGAATGACCACGGTAATCATATAATTTAGAATACAGGTGTATTTTTTAAGAAAAGAAATGTTTACGTTAGTGGCTTTCAATTAGTTAGTAAATTGTGATGATTGAACGCAGATATCAGTAACATTATCTAATTAAAAATAATATCTCTTTCCACGACTACTGATCTTTAGGAACCCTTTCTCTAAACAATCGTTACCAAGTTGCACTTCTAGTTCGCTGCAAATGGTTCATCAGAGACAAGGTAACGTGACTTAAAAGGTCATCTGGGATAAGAGAACAACCGACATGTTCCGATTAGTGTTTTCATTAAGGCCGGGGTATTAGCGTATACAGTTAGCGTATACACGTAAATAAATTAATCTCACAATCATCATCATCATTGCTTAAATGTCAACATCAAGCCCCAGTAGAATTCGAATAAATCATTTACATTTCAACATAGTGACTGGGAAGAATTCGATAAATTCACTAATATTATATCACTGAATATTATATCACTGAATATTATATCACTGAAGATAACATTTTACAGATAGCTCAATCGATATATTCCGGATAATTTCACTTAATCTCTACAATCTAATAAAGCGTGACATATTCGTCAATGTTGATTGATAAGACAATACCTTTCAATTCTATAATGTCCCCATAGTGTAGTAGTTCACTGTTAAAGTGCCAGCCTAAAAGGCATGAATTTCTCGGCTAAGTTATATAACTGAGTTTTAATTGACATCTAGATGATGATGATTGATGTTTTACGGCCACGTTTGTGCCGAGCGACCTCCAAAGGTAATGAGACGAAGTGAAAGACGAAACAACCTTCAGATATGCCCACGCCGGGATTCGAACACGGGTGGTAGTGATCTGTGGTCCAGCACGCTACCACTAGACCATGGAGGCGCCCTAATTGACATCCAGAACCTACATATTTTCATATATCCAAAGAGTTGCTTGTTACATCGAATTACGCAAATCCAAACTAGGAAACCAAAATATATTCGGGAGGTGGCCATCATTGTCTGGTCCAGGACTTCCCTTAAGAGCCGCTCCTCTAATTATATAGGACGGGTCCTAGATTTGTCGCTATCAAGTGTCTCCTTGTCTGGTAAAATAGGTATTTTCTTTCAACGACCAATCAAAAGTTGAAAGCCGCATAAACTCTTTCAGCATGTGTGGTCCATTTACCAGCTTTAGAAACTCTCAATCGTCTAATCTAATATATTAAAATAAATATTTACGTCTTCACATTGTAGTCACACCACGTAGAGCAAAATATTACTATTTAAAAGGGAGAGCGAAAGAGATTGAGATATAGGTAGACAAAGAAGAGAGAGAAAAAGATATAAATATATATATATATATATATATATATATATATATATATATATATATATATATATATATATCGACCATCAATAAATTGTTTCATTATGGATCATTTGATTTCCAATGTATTGTTACCATGATAAAAAGGCTAGATAATATTAGTTAAGAGAAAGAATAAGGACAGTAGGATAATATATATCAAATGTTATGTAAGGATGATTTAAAGAAACAATAATACTAAGGCGAGTAAGGGGAATATACTTTCCAACAAGGTTGATGCTCTATTAATTTTGGCTATTAACAATAACTATTTTAATTAGAGCTTGATATTATTTGTATCAGGATGAACTCTTTCTATTCTCGGGTTTTCATCATGTCAGGATATCCGTTTAAGTTTGGTATGACTTTTTCTGTTACATTGAGGACATTCTTAAAGTTAACTAATACACGAATTGTTACGAAATGCTTTCTATATAATAATATCTGCCCTATCGATGATCATCTGACAATAAGAAAGGATATATTTGAGTGTAAACTAAGAGCTCCAATTGTGTAAGAAATAAAATAAAAAATGGTCCATTAAAGGGGCAGTCCGCGCTCAGAAAATATTTTTAAATATGTAAATCTTAGAACAGTAACCAAACATTCCACGATAATAATCGCAAAATATACCTGATATCATAGATATAGGGAAATAATCCAAATTACTGGCTCAAACTGATATGGTTGTATATCATTCATGACGTAATTTTAACAAGATAATGCCGTTTAGCTCTGAAATAATTCTTTGCTCGCTCTTGTTTACATGCTTTTGTACGGGCTCTACAGACATCAGGTCAACCGAATACGCTGAAATGACGTCAGCACTCAGGAGCTACCGGTCTCTGTCTAGCTTCAAAATGGCGGCGCCCACAGGCCATTAAAAGTCGATTAATCAACACTTTGAACTGGATGATTTATTATGTGGGCGATCGTTTCCACATTATGACATTATTTATGATATTTGTGAGTATATCTGTATTAGTCCTCAAAATTTGAAATAAACGTGGGATATCCATTTAAGCACTTTAGTGTCAATGATCTGCATACATCAACTGCTAAAATTTACGTTCTGATTTCAATGGCAGGAAATATTCGAGCTCTGAATTTGTTGGAATATGAATGTTTTTCCGATAGTTCAGCCATCATATAGGTTACATCATTGAAAATGGTTGATTTTAAGTAGTAATATATATATCTGAGGAAATACATTCACATCAATTAACCTGACATTTCTTATATTGATTTCAAGTATCAATAGCTATCTTCATCATAGATGCAGGTATCCTAAAAGATGGCTGTAAAAATGTCTACTCAAGGTGACTGGGTAATATTATTTCTATCAGTGATATTTTAGTATCAACAATCTGTATTATTTCATTGATTCATTAGTAAAAAAGGATCTTACGGTTTATCCCATCGAAATCAAAGTTACAGCAAGAAAAGGGTATAAAAAGAAAACAAATATCAAAATAGGAACATTAAAACAGTAATGGATTCTGATAGTTAACAAATCCATACAATATCGTAAACCAATAATATATTAGAATCATCTAAGAAAGACCGCATTACGCCATTACGCTACAAATATATGACTTTTGGAAGATTCAGATTAACAAGAAACCGATTACTCAAAACGAAGTCAACTAATATAATCAAATCGAATCTATGTTTTTCAGAAGATGTTGACGTTCCGATGGTTCAGTGGTTAGAGCACGATGTTAGAAATTTCAAGGTTGTGAATTCGAATCCGGCTCCTGCCTGTGTTTCTGGGATATGTGTCACTTGGCAGTAGCCTCTCAGCCATATCTTCCAGATGTGGCCAGCGCCGAAGCTAAATAAATTCAACTCAACTCCAAAGGAGGATGAAAAATAATTGACGCCCAACCAAATACGGGTCTGCAAAGTAACAAATCTGAGCTGATACACGAAAGCCCACATATATCATCCTCACACGAAATCATACCAACGAAGTGAGCGAGGTTTAGTTTTTACCGAGGAAGCCAGAAATACTCTCTAATGTCAAGGGCCAAAATATATATTTTAAGCGCATGGTTTCACTGATTATCCGACAGTAGAGTAGGTAACCCAAACATAACTGATCCTGACGTGATCGAATTGTGAAACAGGCTACGTCGTCCCTTTTATCTTATATCACTTGTAACTGGAATGTATATCTACAACAACATTTTACAACAACATTTTGTTTATTTTAAGTCAACGTTTAAATTTGATATTTCTCTACACGCATTAATCTGTTTATTTGGCTATTTTGTTCTGTTCGTTGCTGGTTTGAATTTAATTTTTAATCTCGAAATATTCAATATTATTTTAGGCGTTTTAATACAGTTTCGGAATATTGGACACCTCTATAACAAAAAGTTCATATTCACCGAACAAAGGTAGTAGAGTAGTAGGTCAAGTGTACACTGAAGAAATCATGATTTGTTATAGCAGAAGTTGCTATGATCAAATATTATGATAAGATATTGAAATATGTACTATTTATAGTATACCAAAAAATCCCATTTTATCGGATACTCAACTTTATATTTTGTGTGCCAATTTAGGCCTGAATGAAGTTTCAAACATGTGAACTGTATGAAACATCATTTAACAAAACCCAGTATTCAGTTTGGGTACATTGTGTACAATGAAAACTGGCAATTAGATTTAATGTTTAGAAACGGGAAAACCTAGCATTTAATTAAGGCACCCTAATAAAGCGGGGAGATGAGTTTTCTTGTAGCCATCCATAAGAAGTATACTGGCCGCACTTACATTCAAGAACCGAGTGCTCTACAATATATTGCCATAGTCCACTCGGGAAACTATCGGTGATTGACCTAATGCCTTGTATGTCTCATTGCCGTGTGTGGTATTTATAAATCAGTTTATATATTTACAAATTAAATATGTTTATGTGAATTTTATTTCTTAGTAGAACGCTCTGACTTGTTTAGGTGTTGTGGTAGATTGTGTTAACCCCGCAGATTATACGATCTCCCGGCGTTGTGTGTAGATTAATGCGCTATTTATTACTATTTATTAGAACTCACTCACATTAGTTACTCTTAAGTGGAATGTTTAATCTACAGCATATATTTGAACTTCCTCGAATTTCGAACATCTGCTAATCTCTATTATGATTGTGGCTTTTTTACGACACTATTGCATAAAGGAAATTTCTTTGTGTGTTTTAGCTGTGTATAATAAGGCACAGGCACAGAGAATCTCGATCCGTGAATTCAAACTCTGGACGTTTCTTCAGGGGACTGAATCCAGAGTGGCGACTTTTCTTGCTGAGACATGTGTAATGTCTCACCAGTCCCTAAGCCGCCAAGCAAAATCAAAATACGAATCACCTACAGCCGTGGAGTTTGGGAGTAGAACACCCAAGTCAGATCACGGCAGTAGTGAGAATGTTTAGCTTAATTATCTAAGCAGCCCTATTTATAGCTATTTTTTAATTGCTGTATCTTTCTTCAAAGCAATACTATATAAACCATATAACCCAATTGTCACTGTCTTCAAAGATCAGTTTTTACAACGGGCAGGCGTCATGAAGCGACTACTATTAAAACTGTTTATCTTAATTACTATTAAAAGACTGACATCTGCGCTGAAGCAGACCGTAATAGCGCGTGATGGCTTCCGTACTGTTTGAACTATGCTATCATTTTCAAATCTGACCTAATTTATGCTATTCTAACTATTGTAGTTCTTCAATGTTATTTATGACAAGCAGATTAGAGCTAATCTTGAATGTCAATAGTACAAACTGGACATAACTGGACCTAGGAAAGATAATTATATTCCCACATACAACCAAGGTGAATTATATAAGTTGTTATATAAAACCCACCAACCGCGCGAGCTGTGTCCAATGCCACCGCTCGAGATGCGATGCAGTGTTTCTATTCCTGAGTCAGGAGTACTTATAATGCTTTAAGAGCGTACTGTGTCTGCTACAGTCATTTAAATGCTGGATAACCAGGCCAAACATCTAAACGGCGTGCCTCCAAAGACGCAAATAGTGCACGGAATATATAGCTCTAAATCAACTTTTCTTGAATGCAGGGACCGGGAAATATGGTCTCCACGCATAGAAAACGGAACTTTCTCAACCGCAGCATAATATGCCTTGTGATATTTGCTGGAGGGTCAAATACCTCATAAACATACAAATCCAATAAATACTATGACCTACTCGTCACTATTACATCGGCGCTTTAGCAGACCGTTATGGCGGAATTGCCGTTCTATATATTAACATTTTCAAATCAGACCTAATGTCTGCTATACAAAGTATAATTATAATATAGGGTTTTATTAATGACAAGGAGACTAAAGTTAGCCTTGAATGTCATAGTACAGACTGGACATAACTGGACCTAGGAAAGATAATTCTATTCCCACAAACAACTAAGGTGAATTATATATACAACTAAACTTGTTATATAAAACACACCAACCACACGAGCTGTGTCCAATGCCACCGCTCGAGATGCGATGCAGTGTTTCTATTCCTGAGTCAGGAGTACATGCTTTAAGAGCGTACTGTGTCTGCTACAGTCATTTAAATGCTGGATAACCAGGCCAAACACTTAAACGGCGTGCCTCCAAAGACGCAAATAGTGCACGGAATATACAGCTCTAGATAAACCTTTCTTAGAACGCGAGGACCTGGAAACATACAGTCGCCACGCACAGAAAAAGGCACATCTTAACCGCAGCATAATATGCCTTGTGATATTTGCTGGAGGGTCAAATACCTCATAAGCATACAAATCCAATCAATTCTATGACCTACTCGTCACTAACCCTTTATATCAAATATTACAAAATTGGTAAAAAGAAAACACGAACCTCAATCTCTGGCACGGGCAATGTGTGTTTTAGCTGTGTATAATAAGGCACAGGCACAGAGAATCTCGATCCGTGAATTCAAACTCTGGACGTTTCTTCAGGGGACTGAATCCAGAGTGGCGACTTTTCTTGCTGAGACATGTGTAATGTCTCACCAGTCCCTATGCATATCCCTATGTATATATGCGTGCGTGCGTGCGTGCGTGCGTGTGTATGCTTGTGTTAGTGCTTGTGCGTGTGCGTGTGTAATCTCCAATGTATCTCAGATCGAAGAATCATCTAGGATTAAAAAACACCCACCAGCTATCCCGTTGTGCGATATAAACATTTCTCATTAGATATTCTTTACTTAGATAGACTCTGACTATGATGATGTTCTTGGTCATTGAGGGACAATAGAAATGTTGTTTTAAGGACGCCTTTGTGCATATGATGTATTAAATAGGTAGCTTGTGAGTAGGTATATATATATATATATATATATATATATATATATATATATATATATATATATATATATATATAAGGTCAGCAAAATCCAACGATGTAATGATATGGCGTGTAAACACCAAAAGTGGAAAAACACATCAAAGAAAAAAGCGACAAAACGAAGGCACTTTGATGGCACGATGACAGATAAACAGTGAAACATATGACAATGTCAAGGAAACATCCACATAAACGGAGCAAAGAATCGAGACTGACGTTTTGTGACATATTTAACTAGCAAGCTATTTATAAATGTTACTGACTGGTTGTGAGATAGGTCGTTGCCCATTCTCCCACACATGCCACGAGTTCCGGTCTATTTATAGCCCATTAAGCGGAAAGTGCTTCTTTACCGATAGCTGTAGCCATTATGCCTAATGACTTTCTTGACGTTGTTGGTGTAGATGATTTTATATACACAAGTCTCTATATTACTCCTACTGTATCGGTGTAATTAGTAACGTTAGCGACTGAACATGTTGCGCAATAGTCACTTTTCCAATATATTTGTCAAACCGCTTACTTGCCATCATCAACATTGTAGTTTGTTGTCCTTTTAATCTGGCTTCAAATCAGATATCATGAGCATTAGATAAATATCAAAAAGAGATAGTGTTATAAAATATGTATCTAAAACAAAACAAAACACTAATAATACAAAATAAAGGAAGATTACTTTGATAAAGCAATTATCATGATTGATTTTATTACAGAAGCTAAATAAGATTATTGAACAAATAATCGACGAAAACACATCATTGATGTCTTTGGTAATTAGCGAATTGGCTATATATATATATATATATATATATATATATATATATATATATATATATATATATATATATATATATATATATATATATATATATATATATATATATATATATATATATATATAGTTGTATTTCAGTAAATTCGAGTGGTCATCAAATGTAGCTATTTCCCCAAAACAATCGAGTTGAGTGTGTTCTATATTTTTCATTTCTTTAATTTCGACTTTGAAGCTTACTGAATGCCCTCTGTATTCAGGATAAAGAAGATTGGGTCGATCTTTAATCAGTTAGAATAATATAGTTTGCGCATTTATTTTCTTTCCTCTTCGATTGTCTAAGCATTTTCCTCATTATTTTGTTGTCCTTTGGGGTATTATTATATTACATATTATTTGTACAGTGCATTTGAATGGCTCCTACTAGTAAGGGCGCTTTATTAAATATACATTATCATTATCACAATAGAACAGACACTCATGATCAGGTTTCATGATTTCTGTAATATGATAAGTGACTATCGACTTTCCATTGTGTAGTTGAGCAATTCCCATGTAATCGGACCTTTTCACTAAAATAGTTCAGTTTGAACAGCGTTTCGTGTTCAGTCGCGTTTGGCATTATTCGGCGGGTGGACTGTCATGCTACAGGTGCTGATATCCCTTTTATAGTTGAGTCATTATTTTAGTGACTAAATGGTGTCTGCAATTAGTCTCGTGTTCAACTGCAGTCAAATAACACAAATAATAAATCATCTTTTCGTCGTGAATTGTCCATTTAGCAACAATTAGCCATCCATCTCTCACGACACTATTGTTATCAGTTTGTTTACTGTTGGTGGAATATCATAAGCGTTATGACACATGTGTTGAGAGTTCTTGTTCCGGTATTGCTTCAGATCAGATCAACGCTTACTATCTGGCGTATTATGTAGCCACAGTCTAAGTTATTGTTGTTCTTCTAACAACTCTGCTTTAAAGTACAATAATCAGTCCACCTGTTACGTCATCTGTATACACTAATTATTATAATGATTTGGTAATACTTCTCATAATGGTATTTGTGCGGTTTTATAATTCCTTCACATATACATGTCAGGATTGTGGATGCTCAATGCTCAAGTATAACTATACTAGTTAGAGGGTTATTTCTTGATACCATCAGCGGCGTATACATTTGCAGCAACTTGTCATTATTAATCAGCGTCCTATGTGAAATATAGTTGACCTGAAAATCTATTGTATATACATTGCTATAAAATAAACGGAGAATATTGAAAAGATAATGTTTCTAAATAAATAGTATAATATCTTTGGAATGGTGGCTGAGTTTCCCTCTAAATATTGTCACAAACAACAATTACAATGACGACAACCAACAACAACAATAATAAACAAACGCCAAAAAACTAGATATATGTCACCACCATCAGCATTATCAATAACAACAAAAACATCAACAACATCAACATCATCAACAACAACAACAACAACAACAACAATCTTAAACCTTCACTATTTTATCCTAATCATAAGAGCATTCTGTCTTCATTAATATCCTTTCTATATTCTAGTCATCATGTTACATTTTAAATGATATTTCCAATGGTTCACTTTAACACTAACGACGTCATTTGACGAAGGACCAATGCGTGGCCGTAGTAGTACAAGCAGAATTTCCTTGCATTTTGTCTCAATAAATTACAGGACCTCTTTGCCCTATCTACATATATGACACGTTCTCCTTTGTGCTGATACTTGAAGTATATAGCATTGACATAAAACAACCCTAATTTGTTTTCTGCATGAGATGACCATACTCTCTATTGTCAACAAAATATGATTTATTTATAATATATAATCAACAACTGCAACGCTTTTATCTAACGTCTAATTGTGGAATAGTAAATACATCTCATTAAGTTGTCTGGATACTTCCTTCATAATATCCGCTTTTTGTGTCTTTCACTGAAGCTGACTTATGTTCTCGATTATTAACTGGTATTTATTAATT
Organism: Paralvinella palmiformis; assembly: GCA_025642065.1. Taxonomy (NCBI): domain Eukaryota; kingdom Metazoa; phylum Annelida; class Polychaeta; order Terebellida; family Alvinellidae; genus Paralvinella; species Paralvinella palmiformis. The sequence continues at coordinate 25,330 of JAODUP010001023.1, read as the reverse complement.
TTATTGTTTTGATTCTTATTAATAACGCTACTATTATTATTATTATTATCATCATCATCAGCATCATCATCATCATCTATGGATCTTCTCTGATGATGTATCTAGTCATAATTTATGTCAGATACCTGGCATTCAACAGCATACCTGTAGTTTCATTTGACTTATGTTCTATACCATACCGTGATCAGTGTAAGCACACAAGTAAGTATTTAGTTCTTTTTTTTTACTACAAAATTAGTACAATTTGTTTGACCTAATTTAACAAACTATTTAGTAATTTTCCAATATTTATAAACAAATTAACAAGCTTATTATAATAAAATAATTTGTTATTTCACGTTTAGATTATTGGAAGGGATATCTGCACTAATTAGTACGTATGATAATTTTCAGTAATCATTATGAAAACTTGTAAAAACATCATCACTGATGTTGTCATTTCATATACTGTACAAGTGAAAACAGTTCGATATAATGCATTAATATTATATATATATATATATATATATATATATATATATATATATATATATATATATATATAATTAACCGTGTACATCTATATTGTGTCTAAAAAGTCAACACCATCCTTAGACTAATATAAAACGAAATATAATCTTTAGATAACCATAGACCAATCCTTTATAAACATATTTGACGTCATTTACCGTATCATGTTTTAATGCCATTTAAGGTAATATTAGATTGGTCTTTTCATGTATGTCTCTTGAAATGAAAATGGCGAATGCTATAAAAAAGCTATGAATAGATGAGACGATATCAGATACAATGATATCTTCAAACGCTATTGCACAAGGGATGACACATTGACAAAACATGTCTGCCGTGTCGTTCGTAAGATAATTTCTTTGTTCTCGTGCACGCAATATCTGAATTCTATCTAACAACTAGAAACAAACAAAAAACATCAATCAAAGGGTAATTTATGCCAATCTTTGTGGTTATTTTAATTACCATTTACAGAAGATAAAACAATAATCAAAGAACGGGCAAGGTATGTGATGATCAACTGTACGCTAGCTTTGTAATTGGTACTTTCTTTATGATAGATGGGTCCGTTCATATCAATTAAAAGATAAATCTAACTGATGTTCAGTTTTAATTTAACATCAAGCTCTAGACAACATTTTATGGTAAAGAATTATAATACAGAATGGTAATATACGTTTTAATAGATATTAGTAAAACAAAAAATTAGTAATTTATTTTAACATTCTTAAAGGAAGTTATTAAAAAGATGGGTCATGTCTTTGTCTGAATTGATGTTATTTTGAGAACAGTCTTATTTTTATGTAGTATTTTATTCACAAACCAGAAAACAGTCCTTTAATTTCCATATTATATTTTGTCTTCTATTGCAATATTTTGATTTCGCAAAGGGAATGGTATTTGCACTTGCATTTTACTAACTTTGACTATTTTGTAATGGACATATAAACTAGTCCTTATCCACAACCGCTTACAATATGTGTTATGTCTCTTTGCAGTCTGTATGTCCTTACTCTACCATGGAAGCATTAGTCGTCTTGCCATTTCTTTTGTTCTTAAATGTTCATGCTCAACGCCAATGTCCTATTATTGAGATCCACTAGCTAATAAATATCATCTGGTTGGTGCAATGCCAGGAAAGAGGGCCTTAGATAAAGAAACAAAGCATCGACTTAAATTTGCGATATGTCATTACTTTAGTTGAAACAGATTGTTTCTGTAAATATATATCAATGCTAGTAACAAAATGGTAAGACAATATGGAAGGCGCAAATAAACTCTTTATATAAATATCATCAATACGGGTGATGACAAGTTCTAAGATGTAACCGTGCATGTGTGTTCTTTATTAGATTTGATGCCTATGATTTACCGATCTGCGAATGTTAGCAAGTTGTTTTTATATTAGTATTTCTCTGGGAACACCGGTCTATATTGAAATCACTAAAGATCAACAGAGGGTATCTGCTACTAGCGAGAGAGTCACATAATTCCGAATATCCAGCTGCAGTCACTTCACTAACAACTATCCAGTTCGACACATTACCCGCCAACGAAGTCTCTCTAATGACAAGATCAGCTTGAACCATATATATAAATATATATATATATATATATATATATATATATCCTGTAAATAGCATATTTGAAAAGACAACTATATTACTAGAACTACACCAAAATCTTTCCAGTTTATGGTCTACCTCCTAATTAGTGTTACATCTTCATTTCAGTATTATAATTAATCTATAGATAACGTCAGTGAGGGGTTGCCAGATGCATTTAGCTAATTTGCAATCAAGAATGTTTATCTAAATCTAATCATTTTATCATTACAAAACAATAAATAGTACGTATTATACAACTTTAAAAATAATATATATATATATATATATATATATATATATATATATATATATATATATATATATAGTCAATTCATCGCAAACAGCTTTCTGAACACGGTTAATTTAATGTCAATACTTGAAGATTAAGATTACGATTCTAAGCCAATATTTCATATTAATAATAAATCCTAGTGTTCATGCACGTTGATAGTAGTTATATATTCTCGTTGCTTATAACCAATAGCTTGTATGTTGTGTTGTTGTTGTTGTTGCTGTTGAATGTAGATTAATGTTATTTGGGATACTCCGGCCTTTGTTTCAACTCACTAGGTGGCAGTCATAACACGAGACATAAGAGGATTTAAAAGGCCATAAGATTAATGGCACCTGGTTACGTACCGACGTAAACAAGTATCATAGCTAAAAGCTGGCTTAGGTCACGTGTTATATTCATAGTCTTTGGTACCCATAAGGTGACCACTAGCTACCTATTTATTCATGAAGGAATTTGTACAGGAATATTGAAGTACCGCCAGCTTTATAGATGATGAGATGTTGATAGTCATATTCGTCTCTTTGTTATCCATTAACTTTTACGAGTAGGTTGCAAAATTTAACTGTATATTATATTGTGTTCTTCCTTAAGTGTTGGCATATCTTTCCATCTTTAATAAATAAAACTGCTTCTCCCTCAAACACAGAAAGGACGAAAAGAAAAGACCGTTCTTGCATAATTAAAATTATCTCATTAGAAATATCTAACATATTTGTATAGAAGTATTCAAAATTACATATATTATTTTTATGCCTCTTAAGGGATATACTGCATTCTTAAAAAGTAGGGAATTTGTTTCGTTGTGAATAATCGAAATCTAGTCCAGAAATTTATGTTTCACAACTCAACTCCATAGACTAAATGCCGATCTTTCACATGCTTATTTATTTTATGCAGGCAGTTTATGTAGGCATGCCATATGATAAATCATATCATCGCCTATATTATTATATAAGAAACTCAATAAACACTCTGTTATATTTCGCTGATTACGTTTCATATTTACTAAAATAAACTTGACCTAGTATATTATTATTTTTATTATTATTATTATCATCATCATCATCATCATCATTATTATTATTATTTTTATTAGTATTGTTATTATTATTATTATTATTATTATTATTATTATTATTATTATTATTATTATTTATCATCATCATCATTATCATCATGCCGAGAACAAGCATAATCATTTAAGACAAAGTAACTTGACCGTACCAATATTATATAGTGTGTGCTTTACTTTGATCAAGCACTGGTCATATCTGGAACGTATGGCTGAGAGTTAACTCCTTTGAGGACACCTCAGACAAACAAGATCTAAGGGATGTATAACGTACGCCACTAAACACTGCGCATTGACGGCGGATTCCCCCCCCCCCCACAATATTCAACAAATAGAATAGAGAGCAAAGTAAAAAGGAGCATAACTAAACTTTTGTTTTCCACGTAATTCATTTTAAGAAACAACGTGTCCTGGCATAAACCTGAATAATTTCTAACAGGGCACCTTACCATCGAACAATCGTAACTGTGTCCTCATATTATATAAACAGTGTTCAACGTATTTGTTCTTACTTAAATGTCAACATCGTGCCTAAGTAAAGTCATTTAAATATCGACATAATGTCCCAGTCGAATTCGAGAAACTAGACTGATATTATACCAATGAAGGTATCTCAGCTAATAAATAAATACTCTTACTTTGATTATGAAGGAGATAGCCAGTGATGCGTTTAGTATTGCACCACACTATAAACCGCCACTCGTGGGGTGTCATCCGTTAACAAAATGCTTCGGCCTTATAATCATATTAAGTAGCCCTTAGACAATTTGTCCCATCTGAGACCGGAGCCGAGTAAATTGTGTAATCAGTTACCCGATCACATCTGAATGAAAATTATTTTACTTAATTAATAATAATACTAATATAAGTATCTGGATTTTAATAATTGGCAAATATATTTGCTACTTGTCATTCAAAACAGAAAAGAAGCCGGTTTCTAGAAATATTTTTGGTGTATTAGTGCATTGCGTGGTTAATTATTTATATCCCTGCAGATATTATATATATATATATATATATATATATATATATATATACATATATATATATATATATATATATATGTGGACGTATGACGGAATATTTATCTTAACTAGACTATATATATATATATATATATATATATATATATATATATATATATAGAGAGAGAGAGAGAGAGAGAGAGAGAGAGAAAGAGAGAGAGAGAGAGCAAAACATTCAAAGCATATAGGGTATAATGCAAGTAATTAGATAACTGTGCAAAAAATACCATATAATAGGACAACTGTACACTTAGAAAATTTAAGTATTGTTATAATAAAGTGTCAGTAGATCTATGATAAATGTGATGAGGTATCTGATATTGTTATGGATATGAAACTCGTTCCTCTTTTTATTACAGAGAATTGGTTGACTGATAATGTGTCAAATCAAACAATTGTAAGCGATATGATCAAAGATCATATAGGAGAAGATGGGACAGCGAGCTGTTTCGCGTGTAATAAATATACTGTGCTGCCGCCTTGCGGTAGACATGGTACGAGAGATTATCAGCAAGTTTGACGGTTTCTATCAAACAACGTGAAAAATTAATAGAAGATTGAAGACTCTCAATTATTATGCGCCCCTTATTCCCACAATAGTCGAGCAAAATGAACAGGCCTATCATTTTTCAAATTTACAAGGGAGAAAAGAGGTAGATAGCATGCCAAATATAATTGAGAAAGAGTAGCCGAGTGAAATAATCGAAATACCTATATTATCGCATGTGACCCCCAATCAATAATCCTTGAATTTCTATGTAAAATTCTGAAATCATCTCATATTAATATTGAAATACAATTAATGAATTATATCATGGATCTTATGCCCTTTGATGCTGAAGAAATGGCATTGATTATCACGAGTTTGGACAACTGAATATTTAATCCATGTTGTTTGACTTAGTCTAAGAGGTTAAGCATACTTAAATCACATGCGTTTTATTTACATTTGGTCCAATATAGACCATTCTCAATTTTTATGCATACTGGGATATCCCGATCCAGAACGAGGCTGTGAGGGCATCAGGGGGGATTCCAAACATAGAGCCATGATAACAGCCACGGTATACATTGTATGACTAGTATCTCAGAGCATATCTATGCATGTATCCTATAATGACAGTTAATGTGGCTTCATCAGGTGGTGCACACAAACACTGTTGTGTTACACAATTTCTAAATGATTCACGAACAACACAAGACATATATTTTCATCAGCTACTTGAGAATAAATCCATAAGCAAAGTCTGGATTGTTAAGATTGGTAGAGATCCTGGATCATTTTCACGCTATCATGCTATGTATATGTCTTATTTCCTCAAGTTTCCTATGCAGTTTATCTACCATATGTGAGTGCTTCTGGCATAATCACATCAAGTGCAATATTTATTAATCACGATCAAGAGAATATAGGCCATTATAATTATTGAAATAAATTAGGTTTATTTAAATTATCACTTATTTAAAACCCGATACCACATATGAAACTAATCTGAGTTACGGCTTAAAATAGTAATATGTTGTAAGTATGGCAATAGTAACATGTTTGATTACACTACCAACACATGTTATTTTGATCCCGAATTCAATAACCTTTCACTTCATATTGTCATTTACATATATGTGCTCTGCAGTACCACCGCAAAGTATCCGTAGACAAGTGTCAATTGGATATAGGTTTTGTGTTATTTTTACAAACAATATATCATGGATATTGTAAATATTTAGATTTTTCAAAAACTGTAGCATCTTATTTTCCAAAAATTAACAAAAACTCTGAAATTATAAAGAAGGGCCTATATATAATCTCTATACGTAAATGGTCCAAGACCACCAAGGTTAAAAGTTATCCAATGTGAAATGGAAATATTTGGGGGTCGCTTTATTTATAGACTCTACAGGATATGTACTGGTATGTACTGTTACACATTTATATGCCTTCCCAGTTCTCCTTCTGACCCATGTCAAAAAGAAGAAGACTATTGAAGAGGAAAATATAAGATATGTCGCCATGGTCAGCTATAACAGGTACATTCTTTATTGAGGAATGAGGTCATTGTTGATATGAACATGATGGCTACAATACAATGAACATAATATTAAACATACATACTTCTCATTTATACATAAAACATGACATTATACATACACATATATTACAGTGAGATTGATGACAACATCAGATTTATCACATCTAGAAGAAGGCTTTATTGCTGTTGATGACACTGATAAATTCACTAATGCTAGGCTGAAGGCAGAATTAGAGAAGAAGAACAAGATAATAGTAGCTAGAGTGCTGTCCAGATATCTCAACTCAAACAGAGATTGAAGATTGAGCGCTTTGAACTCGAGCGTTTTATTTAGGAATGATGCTAGTATGGTTGTCTTCTATACTGGTTTTTCATCACAATAAAAACCCTCATTGGCTTCTTCAAATGGGTGGAACCAACAGCCCATAATAAACATAGTCCATCTTATGTACTAAGCGACACCCTCAGTTTAGCTGGACGGCCCAGGTGTATGCGACTTGTAAACAAATTATTCATGTTTCTGTTTAGGTTGAGATTAGGCCTGATATAACTTTTTTGTCTGGTTTGGTTGATCTATTCACGTCTGGTGACAGAGTGATGGCAGACAAAGGATTCACCATCAAGAATCTACTGGAAGCCAAAGGTATTGGTCTCAATATACCTCCGTTCTTAGGGGATAAAGGATGGTCCAGCTTAGCTGAATTTGAAAATTGTATAATGTTGATGTAATTGTTGGTCTGGGATCTGTTCTCTCGGATACACCTTTGTGTTTACCAAATCCAACTACAGTTAATAATTGCATTTCGTCTCCAGCAATCTTTTCCCCTCTTGGTTGATGCCATGTTCTTCGCTAATATGTCCCTGCTACAGCTCTCAGTGTCAACATCTTGAACTTGGCCACCTGATACAGCAGTCCTCCAACATGGCCACAGGTCCCTCCAACACCCTTAGCTCATGTACAATACAAGATACACTGATGACACTTGGTCCTCACCCATCACTTGTTGCAAGACTATTTGTGTCGCAGAAGCTTGTTGATGAAACAATTGGACTCCCAAGTTCAACCTGATATAAAACAATACATAGTCATTACCATGAGTATATTATCCGTATGAAGTTGTTAATAATTAAATTGAACTTTGTTAACATTATAGACATTCTGCTTGGCTAACATGTATTGCTAGAAATATTAACGTACATTTAATACAATGTATACAGATCACATGAATAATGTATATGTATCCATAATAAACATATTTATGTCCACGTTTTCAGTTATATATTAAATTAGAATACGTGAACAATACTTACATAGACAAGATATGGTTCTAGAGTTTTCTTCATGGACATGTAATACTGTCCCTAATGTGGCACCTAATAGTAACTAGGCAATACTGTAATATATCAGGTTAAAAATATCATAAAATTATTTTTGAATTATCTTTTAGAAGGGGATAACAGAATAAATATGAACTCTTTATTTGAAAAGATATATACTTTCTAAACATACGGGTAATAGCCTAATCATAATGGTAAGTATTCCATTCAACTCGAACTCTACATTTGTATATATATTACAATGATGTGACCCCCGGAAATCCAGATTGACCTGAACACACACACACACACACACACGCGTATGGAACTATATATAATCCAGTTTATGTACATGTGTATGAGGGAAACATTCATTGTAATATGTGTAAATCACTTTTAAACATTGTCAGATACTGAACTAAATAGCGAAGGAGTGGATTAATAGCACTCTAGACTGACACTTGACTAGAGCCTAGTAGCGGAATAAAAAATAACATAGTACATACCTTTTATGCCAAAAATGTAACTTTCTCTGAAACATGTATCACCTTTTCCAAGGTTAGCATCTCCAGAAGCTTTGTTCTTGTTCCTGGTGTAATTTTCAACAAAACTGTGTGTACATCCTGGAACTACAAACAAATAACGATCTCTGTATGTCACTGTACTGGTATTCCGCCATGTTGATACTTCGCACGAAGCACCCTCAGCCGCGATCTGGGCGTACTGATGAATATTCAGTAGGGAATATAAAGAAACGTCTATGGTCACTATCTACTGATATAACCACCACCAGAAAAAGGACACTCAAAGCATGTACACCCAGACTACAAGTAAAGGCTAAAATCATAGTCATGGTTTATGTTGGAAGGTTTAGGATGTAATTGGAAACAATCAATTGGCTATTTTCTAACCAGCAGTACTGTCATAGTTGTCTTTAGGCCAAAAACGGCGATTATAGTAGAAGAAGAAAATATCCTCACTTATATAGAGGGATACATTTCTCTGAAAATTATCAAAACGGTATGTATTAAATATGCTGCAGGTTTAGTTGGTGTTTTAAATAAAACAACTCTACCCGTGTGATTTGATTTTCGCTACTAAGCAGTATCAAGATCGTCCGACTGGTCATGTTTAACCTAGTTCAAATTTTAAGGAATTGTGTACATTGATAGAAGCAGAATTCCTTAATGATGTTAAAAAGAACATCCACACGAGTAAAGTTAGATGCACACTTGTGCTAACATGGTTACAAGGAAAGTTAGAATGTGAGTTTGTTGTACACCATGTTTTACATGTGAATAGTAGAGAATTCAATAGTTGCAAAGGTAAAATAACCATAAACTATCATGCAATTGTTCACACTTAATTAATGCAGGAAATTCTTCTCCAATTTCAACTTTTCAAAATGTTCACTTTCTAAAATTCTACAAAGTTTCGATTTATATTGTCTGCTACTTTTAGTTTGTAGATTGTCACCAGAGAGTCTGAATTTATGATATATCTATGTAACATTTATATTTATTTCATACTTGTAACTTATAATTAAATTGACGAATGCAAACAATTTAATATATGGGTTATGTGTTCAATCATCAATACTTATCTTCAGGTTTCTGTTTATATGTTGCAATGGCAATATGAATATTATGAATGTGTAGATTAATTTCATGAAAAACTAGGAATAATTTTACAGTGTTGGACATACGATATGGAACATAAATAAACATTGTGAAAACGTTCTGTTAGATTTTTGATGTCAGGTTTAAAGCTACTAGAGTTTCTTACACATCTATTTTAATACTCGTGAATTATTATTTCTAGTATTTTCCTTCCACATGTAAAATATTGTAATTATTATTCTAAAGTTCAAAATACATGTTTTGGACTTGTATTTAATCCTAATATCTCAGTTTTTCATATATCATGTGATATGTTAGTGAGATATGAATCACAAAAATATCATGACTATCTCATTTGTTAAATATTTCATGATTATATTCACAGTTTTGTGTTGTGAGTTTTATATATGATTGTGTGTGTTGTGTTGATCTCAAACTACATGTATTTCGTGTCATAATATGTACATATAATAACGTACACTGGTTTAACTTACTACCTTGTTAAATTTCCAGAATACGTATGCTCATTAGCGTATATTTGAATATATTTTAGCTTGGTTATTAATTATGTAAATATCACAACACACCATAGTACACTTTCCATTTTATAGATCATCCAAAACAAATTCTACATTGCTTAAAACACTATTTAACTTCACAAAAGTCAGGAGCACAAACTTCCTAATTTAGTTCATACTACCATCGCACTCATTCACTATACTATAAATGCCACTATTACTTCTCTCCCCATTTATTTAAGTGTTATCCTTGAATATTTCTAGTTAGCTTGTCCAATGCCTGCTTGATTATTTCAATTAGTAAGTATATCGGGAAAATGCCGACTTCTCTTCATTTATGATTTGATAAATCTCCTTCAAAAGTAGCAACTGCCTCTTGTATCTGGGTAGGGATAATTGGTCGTGTAGCTATTATCTACCGACTACACTCAATAAATGGTCTTAAAGTTGCAGATATTTCGGAATTCGTTGAATCACTCGCTGTAAAAGTGGTCATATGTTGTTATGGTTTCAGCTAAAATAGAATATTACAATAAAAAGATCAAAGTTAACAATGGAAATTAAAATACTGTCTTCAATATTGCGTAGAGGACTACATAAATATCCTGCCAAACATGACTAACAGAATCGATGGGTGAGTGAGGGAGTAAGTGAGTGAGTGTGGGTGTTAGTATCGCCATGGTAATGGTCACACACAAATAATTGACAACCGAATTCAAAACACGACCTTGATGCTGTCACTAATAGGCCTAGGTTAAGATAAACTCACTGGTGTATAGCGCGTACTACATACCACCACCCCGTGCAATCGAAACCCAGGGTTGCCCTCGTCTGTGAGATAGTTCATCATTCAATTGATTCCTCAGGCCTCAGTATGTTATTTTCCAAGGGAATAGTTCCTCAGTCGGTTATATGATGTAAGTCCACACCCGTGGTTAAAGAAAGTTATTCATTCATAACAATAATTAATTTTAAGTTATGCTTTGATTACAACTAAGCCGTAACTGGTATATGGACCTTTCTCCTCCACGTTCCATTAACAATCATTAAAAATAATCAATACCATTGTTCGGATCCACAGAGTTAACTCGAACAGACGACCCCTATGAATGATCACTGAGGAATGCTAAATAGACATTTGAACTTAATGACGACTGGTTTCAGCCTGACCACAGCCTTGTGAATCTTATACCTTGGCAATCAAGTGTCTACAAAGAGAATTCATTCGAGGCAATTAATGCTTTGATGTCCTTCTTTATAACACGCCATAACAGGTAGTTTGAGTCAACGAACTGAACCTTGTTGGAGGTAGTATTTTTTATGGCTGGAAGTTGGCCTTTTCGAATGGCACAGATCCTTCTAACTAGATCCGTGTGATATACCTAAAACGGACGGTGAATGACCTGTCAGTAATAAATGGGTTACTTACATGTAGGGACGCAAAAATAATTGTGACAATTACCTTATATTATTTATGCTTGTTATCAATTAATCATAACAAATAAATAAATATACACTCACTAGGTAAAGAGATCATTGTCTCCAAATTGAAAAAAGACCCTCCGATATTGCAGTTAGTAGAATGTTGTCATGCAAAATTCTTAGTTTAGGTTCAAATCACATTCATATCTGTGTTTGTGGGTGATCTCGAGATTCGACGCTTTCTTCAAAATGAAGGCATTTCCAGCCACCGAATTAGATTTTACTCGAAACTAATTTTATATTCCATGGTGTATCGATCTGCTGTCGCTGATCTAGAGATGTCTTCGATGTGGCGGCTTAATCAACTAATTTGTAATGTTAAAACAAAGGATATTAATACATACTATGGATCATCCGTTGCTCAAAATATTTATGAAATAAATTAAAACCGACTAGCCTAACTTTTGTTACATTGATTTCATGTCAAATACCAATGGCTATCTTCATCATAGACGCCTGATCTCATAAAAGGTTAATCTAGAAATGGTTCTTGTGGTGACTGGGTTATGTTATTTATGTCCATAATATTTAATTATCCAAAATATTTCTTATTTCATTAACCTGTGACATGGATTTCAGAAGGAAATATGATTCAGTAGTTAGAATACAGTGTCAGAAACCTCAAGGTTGTGAGTTGGAATCCGAGTCATGTTTGTGTTTGTAGGGTGTGTTTCCCTAGGCAGGCACCCCTCGGTCATATCTTCCATGGGTTGACAGCCCCAAGTCTAAGCAAATTCAGCTCGACTCCAACAAAATATGGAAAATATTTGTCATCCAGTCAAATACGGGTATACAGATTAACAAATATGAGCTGATAGACGAAACCAAACAGAGGCCATCCTCGCACGAATTCCTACCAACGAAGTGAAAGTGATTTAAGTTTTCCCAAGGAAGCTAGAATGACCGTACCAATGTCAACGGCCTATGTATTTGTTTTAAGCACATGATGTCACATAGCGTAGGTAACTCAAGCATAATTCATCCTGACGTGATCCAATTATGATACAAGCTACGCCGTCCACATATATCTCCTTTTACTGGAGAATATATAGACAATTTGACAATAAACATTTTGTTTGTTTTAAGTCAGCCTTTAAAATTGATATTTCTCTATATTTGTTTGTGTTTTTAAACAAATACTTTGTTTTGTTTGCTGTTGGTTTGAACTTCATTTTAAGCTCGATATATACAATATTATTTTAGACTTTATATATATATTTCTTTTACCAAGATTCAGGGTATTGGACACCTGGATAATAGAAAGTTCACATTCACTAATCAAAAGTAGTAGAGCATTAGGTCGATACTACACTAAACCAGTCGTTATCAGGTGTAGGAGAAAATAATGTGATTAAATATTATGATCAGATATTCAAAATCAATACCATCTATATTAAACTGAAAGATCCCATATTAGCCGATAACCAACGTATGTCCTGCTCCTTGTATCTTCCATTGGGTGAAACTTCAGCATACTTGCTTATCAAAGAGAAGATGTTTATTTACATCTAAATCCAACGTCAAACTATAGGAAACGGTCTTCCTTTGTGATTTTTTTTAAATCCACAGAAGAACACCACAAAAGGTCAAGATGACGCTGGATCAGAAAGAAACCGGTTAATTAGTTAGCAACTCATCAAATTCATTCCTATCTTCTGAAGCCTAAAGAATATAGATAACTTTATTATGTCTTTTGGATGTGGTATACATTCCTTCCTATAGTAAAACCTATCCCCTATCACCACTGTTCTTATAGTATTACCGGTGTTAAGGAACAGTAAAGTATGATGTCTTGCTATAGATCTTATGAACAGCACTGAAGTATAATCCGCTTGGGGTCGTCTAATGTGATTTTATTGCTAGTAGGAACGCTAGGCTATCATAAACTATAAAAAGGTTCCAGTATCCATTTTTTTATCATGTTTATGGAAATTTACAGAGGTAAATATCTTCCTTTAGGCGCAATAATCATGATTAGAATATTTAAATTTCAGGTTCTCGTTATAAATCGAGAACAAGGTCAGCAAGAATATGATTTCAGGTGAACTTTTATTAGTTAATCTTGTATTCCAGATTTATAATTCCTGATCTAAGAAACGTTTATTCTTATAATTAACTTATATTCTAAGGACCTTATATCAGCGATATAAATGTTTATATTATGGTGCTCTTCCCATGTTCTTTGATGTACAAACTCAGCTTCTATTAAATACCTAATATTTACCGATTTATGTCTGAATAAGGTTTTAAACATTTGAATTACAACTACGAAAAATCAATTAACAAATTCCAAGGACTCAGTTTTGTATCACATCGCTTTCATCAGGTCGAATAAATTTCAGTGATTTATATGGACAGATGTGCATCTGCTTTTCTTACCTGTCCACATCAGAAACCGTAGAGTGTAGAAAGGTACTTAGATTCAATGTGTAGAAACGGCAAAACCTAGCATTTAAATAAAATCTACACAGGAGATGACAATGGTGAGAGCCAGTTGTCCAAATCATTAACATCGATTTGGCCGTACTAGTTACAATGAAACATCAGATACCAGATCCCAGGGCTTTTCTTTATTGTACATTTATTTTTAATAACTGGTCTTGCTTGTTTATGGTTCCTAAATGGGGTAACAGTGACCCATTTAGCCTACCATATGGACAAAAGTGGCATTAAAACAGCAATAATGGCCGAACAAAATACAAGGTACACGTTATGCGCAATTTATTACAAATTAGAGGAAACTTAGGTGACAACTATATTTCCAGCAGTGTTCGATGATATTTACTCGCGCAACACAACACAAGCCATAATGGTGAGCGTAATATCACTGTTGTTGTATTAAATACACCACGAACGTGAAAAAAGTCATTAGGAATAATGGCTGAAATTATCAGAAAAGAAGCACTTTCCACTTCATGGGTTATAAATAGGCCGGAACTCGTCGCATGTGTAGGGGTCAGTGACATTTATAAATAACGTGCCACAAAGCGTTAGTCTAGGTTTCTTGCTTCATTTGATTGGATGTTTCCTTGACCTTGTCACCCGTTTCGCTGTTTACTTGTCATCACGTCGTTAAATTGCCTTCGTTTTATCGTGTTTGTCTCGGTTTCATGCTTTTGTTAAAGTGGAGCTGGTGTGAATTTCCACGTTTGGCATTTACACGCCAATTTGTTATATCAGTTCGGGTGTCGGATTTAGCTTTTCTCAGAATTTGCTAATTTTAGCCACCTTCATAGAGCTAACTAATATATATATATATATATATATATATATATATATATATATATATATATATATATTATCTACTTTTGTAATCCTTATATCGATGCATTTTGTGTGTTAATAGTTCAAATCCATTAACGACCGTTTTAATAAAAATTAAAATAAGAGTACAATTTTATGTCTTACAGTTTAAGACATAACTTTTTATTCTCGCCTTTATCATGCCATCTTTTTAATAATTATATTATATTATATACTATCATTAATTGGCTCACTATTCATTAATAAGCCACCCTTCTCAACCAATCAGATATTCGCTTTGCGTCACGTCACCTCGCTACCTTTAAATCCTGCTCCATCTGTGTAAGGTATCATATGCACCAAGGCGACCTCAAAGCAACGACATTTCTATTGACCAACAACAGCCAACAACATCATCGTACCCAGGATTTATCTAATTAAGGACTATTTAAAATCATTTCCCATCTATATTTAAACACCATATTCATATATCACATAGCAAGGTTCTATTGATGCTACTGAAGCCTTCAGATCCTGCTTCAAACAGTCAGAATCAATTATATGATGGCATGTGTTGGTAACCAATTATAAATATCACTCACTGAGAAATATTTATACAGAATGATGGGGGGCGCCTCCGTGGTCTAATTGGTCTCGTGTTGGACCACGTATCACTACGACCCGAGTTCGAATCTTGGCGTAGACATATCTGAAGGGTGTTCCATCTTTGGCTTTGCTTCATTACCGTTGGAGGTCGCTCGGCCCATTCAGCCTACCAAGTGCACAAACGTGGCCGCAAAACATCAATCATCAGTCAATCAGCCTATACGGAAGGATGGGCGGTGTTATTTATCCTCGATGATTCTTCGACTTGAGACTCTTTGTAGATGATATAAATATATAGCATGAATATCTCCGATTTGGTACTAGTTCCAAAGCGATATTTGTTGTATTGTTATCATGTTCTAAGGAGATGTAATCAAGCCAGCACATGGCTTCATACGTTGACTCTAGGATTATTACTGGATGTTGATCCAATCTTCAACGTGCTCTTGTGATACGTTTCTATTTAGTTTTAAGTTGATTACCGGTGAATGTCAATATCTTAGGGGAGGTTTCGTACTTTACAAGTGACACGTTTTATATTAAATGGTAAAGATAAAGAAACGTGATAAATTGTTTACAGTAATCAAAACGAAATTCACCTACTTTTGTGAAGTGGGTTTAGTTGAGTGGTTTGGGGTTGACGATGACCATACCCGTGACGCATAGCCGAGAGAAGTCTGACATAAGAAGAGAAAATCATACAAACACTTGCAATAGCTGGATTTGAACCCACAACCTGGAAATTTGCATCGCAGTATTATAATCACTGTGCATCGGAACGTTCCCCGTGTATTTGGTATATGGTGACTTATAAGATATGTCACGTATCATAAATAGGCATACTTTAAATAATTTCTCCTCCACGTTCACTTAAATGTTTATTTAAAATAATTAACAGATATGACACTTTACGTCATTGGACAAAAATAGTACAATATTAAGCAACTGTAAGTAGTGATAAGAATTGGCGAAGAATACTTAAATGAAAAAGATGGGGAAATATTATTCTAAAGGTATGGGTCTCAGGTTTCTTAGTATTGCTGGTATATGATGGAAGTTTGTTCGTAGAGTTTATGCCCCTATTGTGAAAAAAGAGTAAACTGTTAACCCCTATCTATTACTCATACGTCGTATTTTGTGTGAAAATAGTGGCAATGGGAAAACATGAGTTGGATATCCTGTTGTACAAGACATACAACTACTGAGTATAAATTTGACAAACTATTCTACTCACGGGTTTAGGAAATGAGTAATCCAAGTACTTTATAGTTTATGCATGTATTCTGAGGAAAGACTTTTAAAACTGAATAATTTCATGGATAATCTTCTTTATTTAACAGTGTCGTAATAAAGCACATCATAATGCAGATTAGTTGAGCTTCCAAATTCCAGAAAGATCAATATCAGATGTAGGTTAAATGTTTCAGTTAGCAGTAACTTTTATATTTATTAGACTCTGGTTGTCATCCATTGTAAAGGAAAAGTATTTCAATAAAATATGATGTTTCCATCAATTCGGTTAAGCAATCAAAACTAATTATCAAATTTTATATATCTACAAAATAATTATTGTAAATGTCATTAAAAGATTAGAATAACGTGTTAAAATAATTCGTAATGAAACGTGCTAATTTATTTATGAATATATATATATATATATATATATATATATATATATATATATATATATATATATATATATATATATATATATTTTTTTGACAGTGTCATTAATTCACTAACTCAATTCTTAAATTAAATAATAAACAAAACCATCAGTGCGTTATCAAATTCGAAAGCAGAACAAAGCCAAACTAAATGGCTAACTATATTTCATATTATATTTGTTATCAATTCATTGTTTAATTTGTTTCAAAGTCCTTCAGAAGGATGTCTAATGATGACTGCGACGAACTTAGTATATGTCAGTGACCATAATGATATATTTTTACTTATCTCCCAATCTAGAATCTATACTTATTTATGTCATTTGTAAGCTTGAGGACTGTTCTATTGTCTTGCCCAATCCTCTTATGTGTCAGTTCTCTGAAAGGCACCTGATGAGTCCGGAGAATCGCTCCGGTAATAACCAAAGCATTAATCTACACGCAGCGTCAGGATATCATATAATCTGCGGCGTTAATGCAACTTTACCACAACGCCTAAAACAGTCAGAACCTTCTTTTATGAATTAAATTCTACAAAGAAAGGTAATAAGACATACAAGACTTATGTCCAGGCACTGGACTATGGCAACACATTGCTATGACCCTCTCCCTCTTTGACAAACCGCCCACAGCGAGTGCAGAATTGATGCGGACTCGCTAAAGGGAACACGTGACACCAGTTTTGTTCCCGCTGCACTGACTTCCTGTATATTTCAAATCACTGTAACAGGTCCTGTTTCACATATTTTAAGTATTGAATGGAACAGAACCACTATAATAATACTACTAATAATAATAATAATAACATTTTATATAGCGCCTTATTCAACCGAAATTGCTCTAAGGCGCTTAACATTGAAAACACAATTAAAACATATTCTGAGCTCATATAGACCAAATACATTTCATACATAATAAACTGATTTAATATTATAAATACGCCAATTTAAATAAATGGCTTTTAAGACTCTTACAAAATATGTCTCTATTTGTGGCGAGTTTTATGTGGTTTGGCAACTCGTTCCACAGCCTGGGAGCTGATGCTCGGAAGGATCTCTCTCCGTGCATTGCTGTATGGCTTCTCGGTACGCTCAAATGTGAATATGACTCAAATCGGAGCATTCTCACTGGTATATATTTATCAAATCGTTTAGATATACTGGTGCTGTTCCATTCAGTACTTTGAACGTAAGAAACATTGATCTGAAACGTACAGGAAGCCAGTGAGTGAGTGCGTGTCATCAGACTTGAAACACTGTTCTGCACTCGCTGTAGGCGGTTTGTCAGAGAGAGGGGGGTATTATATAGTAATGCATTGCCATAGTCCAGTCGATAAATAATAAGGGCTTGGACTAAAGTCTTGCATGTCTCATCATTTATGTACTTACGAATAAGTCCAATATTTCTTAGTTGATAATATCAGGACTTACATCTAAGCTATATGATCGGTAAGTGTATACCAGTGAGACAGCTGTAGTCTGTGCCCTGTTTACTTTTGAAGGTGCCAAAACATTAAGCAACATACGGAGAGATTTCTTTCCAAGCATCAGCTCCTGGAGCTAGTTAAGAAATATTTTGTAAATTTTCTAAAACACAGTTAAATAAATTAGATTATATAATGAATGATATAATTTCATGGAATCAATATAGATAATCAATATAAGATAAGTAATTTCATGATTACACAGATTGATGGATTATTTACAATATTATATCATGATAAGATCAATATCAAAATTGTTACAAACTTCTTAAAGAAATAGTATGCAATTATATTACCATCCCTACCAGTGTGAGTTTCTGAGTTTCCGTCATCCATTTTTCCTTTAAATATGAACTAATTATATTTTTTCTTCCATAGACCTAGATGACTGTAGTGGTGTCGTACATGCCATGGAATGTAATCAATTGGCAATCAGCATCGGTAATTCTTATAGCAGTAACTGCAGTAGAGAAATGGTTAGTCCAATTATGAACATTGTTGTCGGTAGACGAATATCGGCATAAACAAACGAAGTATTGTTGTTGTCAAATGGCACCGTTGTGGGTGTTTTGTATTCTTTTTTTCCATTACATCAAACTGTTTAGACCCTAATACGAGTCCCACCTACTATCTGGTAAACGTATAAAACATCGGTGCCCGTTTCCTGCGATTTACTCTGTAACACAAAGGTAACAATAAGCTTGTTAACGCGCTGCAGATCTAGGCTTTGTTTCCACGCTGTCAGAATCCTTGTAAAACGTTCTTACGTAAATGTCAACATTGCATATTAAAGATTGTGGAATGAGTTGTGCGTTTTGGGAGTTCTCACCCCCCCCCCTCTTTCTGTGTGTGTGTGTGTGTGTCGGTGTGTGTTTATGTGTGTGTGCGTGCGTGTGTCCACTATTTACCTACTAACTAATTAACTAATTATATATCTCTATCTTATTCTCGCTCTCTCATTTATTCACTCGTTATTCGCTCACTCTAGACAATATATATGTATGTGCGTATGTATGAGTGTGTGTGTATGAGTGTGTGTATGAGTGTGTGTGTGTATGCGCCCGTGCGTTTGTGTGTGTGTTTAAGGTAGATATATAGTGGTACTGTCTCAGAATATCAACAGCTAAACATGCTTTGAAAGCAATACCTCCATTAATCTATACATAAACAAAACTATACATGCTTCAATCTAAATATAAAATATCCTACTCCTCCAATTATATGTACATATGTGGGACATATACTTGGGGCTGGTCTATTCATCATCATGTGCTTATTCGCTATTCGTTCGCGACAAATATGTCACATCCACGAGGAAGCGGCTACACGCGGGCTAAATACAGAAAGTGGAAACACCACAACTCGCATTGAACAACATGAGTGTGTGGTTCAATGGTGAATTTGTAAATACGCAAGGCAACTACCACAGTTTACATTCAGCAATACTTTTCTGTGGTTCAAAAGAAACTTATTCATAAGATAATTTTGATGCTGACCTCAGCTTCATTTTGAGGCCGAATAACCATACAAACCCTCCCTATATCAACTGTATCGAAAGACGTCCGACAGGTTCGGCTTCTCAAGTTGTCCTCTATTCAGAGTGAAAATTTAGGCCTTTTATAGGCTCTCGCTGCGTCAACCAAAATGACAGTTTGTTGAACATGTGACAAGGTTTTTGTTGGGTACACTAATTACATATGAAAGAAGCGAAGTGACATAGTTCATGAAACAAAGTAGCAATACTGCACAATGTTATCGGACTGCAACGAAATATAGCCTCAATCGTAAGTAAATACCATGATTTACTCAAACATAACAGCTAATCCTCATACGTTTCTGTTCATCATTTGGTGAACGTTCATCCACGCCTAATTTAGTGTTCCTTGGTATATGCAATTAGTTAGTTTAAACACTGTTTATTAATCCCCAAACACGTTAAACGTATACAGATGGATCTTAACTAACGTTTACATTATAAGAAGGAACGGTATCGCGATGTGTCGAATTGATTAAATCGGATATAATGTGGCAGTATTGATCGATTCCCTAAGGTGTCTGAGGTCTATCGGTGCTCGAATCGTCTAGCGTCCAGAATATATGGCAAACAGCGTCCAAATTGCTTCTTCTCTGTCAGGTAATTAATATTCATATTCAGATACTCATATATGGCATAGTTTAAAATAAATCTATCTATCTACACCTATATGGCAAACTTCTCAATTTGGGTATTAGGTCTGTGGCTCTCCTCTAGATTTTTGCGAGTTCCACAGCTTGTCACGTCGGAACCTAGAACACCAGATCACATTTCCATATTGCAAATGAGGGCGTACCATAGTCTAGGGAGTGTCGTCTCGTCGATGCAAGCTAATGATGACCTAACAATTCCAAGCACACTTGATGGTTTGTTCATCGCTTTGGAAACATGCATATTGAAATTTAGATCCCGGTCAATGGTGACTACTACGTCCTTCTCCTCTGTTATTGCTTCATAGAGCCGTTAGCCAATCATTCTTTTTTCGATGTTTGCTAAAAGTAAAGTTCCTTTGAAGCGTGTATCGTCGTTACAGAGAAAACACATTTTGTTTGAAAGAATATGATGTTTTTTAATTATTTTTGTACAAATAAGTTGCCATCGGTGGAGTGGGTTAATTCAATGCCAACGCTCACAATCCTGTATATATATATATATATATATATATATATATATATATATATATATATATATATATATATATATACTTAAGTCATGAGTAAATGAGTAAGTAAACTTTACTATAAACTCAACAAACGGGATGAACCAAATTTCCAAACATAACCAGTTATTTCACACAATATCTCATCTCTCAATATTTTGGGAGCACAGCAATTTAAATCAGCAAATCATACTTTCAACTTCATAAAAATAAATTACAGGTCTCTATTATTATTATTTACTATATGTTAGTAAATATTGCCTTCGGCGACTGCATTACCATTTATTTGTACCCATATTTGCCGGTGGACAGTTGATGCTAACCCATAATGAAAAGGATGAAGTCAAATTGTGGGTCTTTAATGAATATAATCAGACAATAATCTAATATGTATTTTCTAATATGAACATTTGTTGAGGTATATGACACATATTGCCATCATTAAATATATTTAGAAATTAGTAATAAATAAGTGTAAATAAGTGTAAATAAGTGTAAATAAATAGAAAGATTATCAGATATCAGTAGAAAAATCATTTAAAAAATATTAACTCAAATCTTATTTCACAAATACCAATATTATTTATTTGTGATATAAGTATGAGCTAAAACGTCTTATTGTATCTCGAGTTAGTAAATGCGAGAACTCTATATCTAGTCTTGGTACTGGGTCTAATTGTGACATGTGGCCAAGGGATGACTCTTTTAGAAACATTACACAATATCAACAAAGAGCTGGATTCGAACCCTGAGTTGAATATTATTGCCCCAAACGCTACACTATTGAAGCACAATATTAAATATCAAAATATAAACACCATATTATTATTTATTATATATTAATAACGCTTTAATACTTATTATTATTTGTATTATCATTATAAGTATTTATTGTTCTCATGGTACCATTAGTAAAAGCAGTAGTAGTACTAGTAGTAGTAGTAGTAGTAGTAGTGGTGGTGGTAGTAGTAATGGTGGTTGTTGTAGTAGTAGTAGTAGTAGTAGTAGTAGTAGTAAGAGTAATAGATGTAGTGGTGGTGGTGGTGGTGGTGGTAGTAGTAGTAGTGGTTGTAGTAGTAGTGGTTGTAGTAGTAGTAGTAGTAGTAGTAGTAGCAGTAGTAGTAGTAGTGTGTAGTAGTTGTAATAGTAGTAGTAGTAGTAGTAGTAGTAGTGGTGGTAGTAGTAGAAGTGGTCGTAGTACTAGTAGTAGTAGTAGTAGTAATAGTAGTAGTGGTGGTGGTGGTGGTGGTGGTGGTAGTAGTATCGAATGTAAATTATCCACAAGTTAACGATTTGAATATTTATCTGGCTATTCAAACACTGTATCATAATTATCCCTCATGCTCTTATTCTACTTACTGCTCACTAATGGAGATTCAGCTAAACGTCTAAACCCACAGCATTATCTCCAACATTTCTGATACTTCAAATATTTAAATATCCAACCAAGTCACAGGCGCATTACTCAAAATTATCTATCTCCTTACAACCAAATCTCCATTTAGTGCTGATACAACAAGCAAGCACATAATAAGCAATATCTGGTTGATGGAGTTGAACCGAGAAACAACGAACAGCACTTTATCAATAATTATAACACATTCCTTATCCATAATAATAAAAACATGGCATGCTCCGGAATTACGTCAAATACCTAATATTTCTGTTAAATAGTCAATAAATAATACTGGCAGGTAATAGATATTAAGATATATATTTATAATAATTAGTTTCTTTAACATAAATACGAAACATCTACCCCATTTCTACAGCAAGGATATATCAACCATGCAGGGAAAAAATCGTTTGAGGGGGTGAGGGATATAGTTATACTAATCAAAGACGTGAATCGATGCTAATATTTAAAATATATTATAAAATAGTGTTTATTTATATTTATTACGTAATAAACAAAACAATCGTTAGCCTCAAATCCAAGTCATGGACTCATAAACTAGAAAACAAAACAATTTGTTTCATATTTCTGATATTTAATTTAAATATAATTAATCTTTTTAACTTTCTTCTCTTTTTAGTCCCGTGGATATTACAAGGAAAAGGATAATTTGAAGACTAACCACCGTCTTTTGCATGTCACATATCCAATAATTCAAACCCTAATGCGTCGCTGATACGTATTTATTTCGACTCATCACTCAGTCACCATTAGCCTTATTGTTTTATCAAATCCTCTAATACTAAAGTGCTCTGACTGCCATCTGATGAGTTAAGACTAAAGCTCTAACAACAAACAACGCCTTATTCTACTTACAACTACAGGATGCTGTATAACCTGATGGAAGACGTCAACCGGTTATCGTGATCTGAATCGACTACAAAAACGCGAAGATTCGAATATTTATAGAAAAGGTGAACTGAAATTTTCTGCTAAATCCTACGAATTTAAATATAGAAAATAAAAATGAATGAGTTTCCGACGATGGTACTTAGTCTCGAGTAAAAGATGCAGTTTCCATAACAAATTAATGGACACTGTTTATGGGGAAACTCTCTGATGGTACACTTATACTAATGCCTTTAGAGGGCCCCGATGTAATGCATTTTCTGTGATACTATATTGTTAAAACATTTAGCCTTTTAACGTACCACATCAGTTATATATGAAGTGTTTTGTCTGTTCATGATCTTGGTTCACATAAAGATCACATATCAATGCTCGCTTTATCGTTAATATTAATTAGCATATCAAAATAAACAACTGTCTGTAACTCTAAAAAAGAAGGACAAACTGAAATAATAATCAAATCTTTATGTGAAATCCGGGAATATATATATATATATATATATATATATATATATATATATATATAAGAACATTAAGTAAAAACGTTCGTTATTTGAAAGTCTTAGTGGAACTTAATGTGAACAAACGAATACGTCATACTGGATCAGTATCTGTATAAACGTATTACGGTTACGTATACTGAACTCTTCCCCACAACAATAAGCACAAAGTGATTACTTGACTGTGTTAAGGCCTAGGGCACTTACCTGAACGCCGTTGACACTATCAACGACGAGACATGATTTTTAAGTGAATTAGGCTACGATAGCCCGCTGATATATAAAAGCGGCAATAAGCGGATTAAGCAACAATATCTCGAATCCTATATGTCAACATTGTATAAATACACTGACAATGAATAACTCATCGGTGTTAACCGAATTAACCAAATTTTATACTTTTCTTTAAATCCCTCCTATATCAAATGTTTCTTATGCCATAGAACCTCCACTGGGTGACGTATTGATAAAAACATAAGATCGTCGTTGCATGGTTATACTGTGGTTAGCTAGAAATCGGGCAGTTCTTAGTTCGGGTCCACCAAACAGTTACGTGTCATTCCCCTGTTCAATGGTTGGTGGATTCCTGCTTGTTGCACGCCTAAGAGGGCGCATAGCATATTCTCAAAGTGAGGGGGATAAATTGAAAATAAATTAACCTGCTCGATCCTTCATTCCTAAAAAAACGAGATATAATTTAAACTGGCGACTAATATTTTATAAGAAAAGTCCATTTATCCCAGAAATATGAAGGACATTAAGTTCCTGTTTCTTGATTAAGACCATTAACCGGCACTAACCTTTTCAGAAGATCGTTTTCATGGTACACTTTCACTTTAATGATCTCGTCTGTCGAGTTTGGATGTATATCTTTATTAACCTTAGAAATTTCGAAAGCATCCTTTGGGGTTTCCATGAACAGAAAAATTAAACTATTTTCTAATCACTCTCGACTTTGTATAATTTGTTTATTTTTGCTTTAAAAATACCTAAAAATATTTAATTTGTTTATGTATTCACTATTTAATATATTTCGTGTTTAGCCTATTAAAACTTGAAACATTCACGTCTGACTTAATGGTTGATCAGATAGATGTGACAACATGATTTCGTCTGGTTGTAATATGGAACATCAGTTTCAAACAGCGCGACATCGTGTTCCATTGGGTTAGAGCATCATGCAAGGAATGGTCGGTAAGATCCTCAAGAGAAACCCATTGAAAAGTATGCCTACTCCAACAAGTACTATGAATAAAGACCTCAAGAAGACCAGATAATTTGCAAACACACACACACTTCCAGGATTCTAAACATGATTCCTATTCTGTGTCAATAAAAATTTATTACTTCATATATCA